>JAVJIF010018127.1:0-94068 GCA_038442645.1 Agave tequilana | reverse complement strand
AAATCGAGAATAGAGAGAAACGTGTATTTTATTTATTAAATTAAATAGCTAAATTAGCATAAGGTATGTTTGTTTTCCTTAAAAGTGTTTGAAAATTGAGTTTTTTTTTTGCGCTGCAATGTGGTCCCCACGATGTTTTCTTTTACAAAACTTGTTTTGTTTCATATGAAGGCATAAGGGGGAATGTGCTGCCACATAAGCAACTTTGTGTGTCATGTTTCCTCCCACATATGAGAGAAAATGGGAGGAATTCTGACAAAAGGGAAAAAAAAAAAAAAAAAAAAATCTCTCCTCTCTCGTTAGGGTTCCTCGCTCCCCTTTCCCTCTCTTCTCACTATCCCCCATCTCATCACTGTGAAATCCTATTGTTCATTCATCCCCTGTGGTAGATAATTGTTTGAAAATGGATATATAGTATTTTTCGTGCTCTCCTTTTCGCAAAAATGGATATATAGTCAACTGATTTGTCATGCTCTCCTCTTCGTCATTGCGAGTCACTTTCTCTCTCTATCTCTCAATTAGGGTTCACTTGCTGGCTTCTGATCCAATGGCGGGCTTTATGGTCGTATTGGGTGGTAGAATTAGAGGTTGTAGATGTTATTTGGCGATAAATTACAACGTAGATTCGGTGATTTTGTTCAATTTAAGGTGAAAAGTGAACTCTACAGTTTAATTAGTAGGGTTTTTTCTTTCTAAGGCTATGATGGTTATATGAATCTTATTTTTGAAGAAATTTTGGATTTTGAGTGGGTTACTATGATGAATCCTAAGTGTGGGGATAGGCTTTGATATTGATATGAGCTTTGTGGGAATTTATTGTTGTTGCAGCTTGAAATTTGTAGGTTTTTAGTTCTCTGATAATGAATTTGTTGAAATCGTGTTCGAATCTGTGATAAAATCTGTTGTTGTTTTTTTTTCCCACCCTCTATTCTGTCTTGCTTATCGTACTACTTCTAGATAACAAATCCCCTCTGATTTTAGGTTTTTTGCCTAACTTTTTATTCTTTAAATTTTAAATGATCTTTGATGAACCTATATTATTGATAGAAATGGCTACCTGAGTGTTAATTTTTCATTCTATATTTGTTATTAAATTATATATGTTTGATTACTGTTATTCACTGTACTGGTTTTGATTCAGATTACGATGAATTAAATTGCTTCCAATATTATCGAAAAATCAATCTTTTTTTAAAGTAATTCCAAAAAAACGATCTCTGATATGCCACGTCAACAGCGGGGCGTTTTTTTCCCGCCAGCGTGGTGCCGCGCTGGCGGAGGTCATTTTTTCTTCGTCCGGGATTGACAACCCCAGACAAAAATCTTGATAGGTTAAAACATCTTGGATTTTTTTTTTTGATTAACAAGTAAAAAAATTACTGTTGTCGAGGATTGCACCGGGTCACCCGCGTGACAAGCGGGAACACTCACCATTCTACTACAATGAACTAATAGCAAAAACTTTCTTTAATCCTATTTCTTTGTTCACATAAAGAAAAAACTAAATAAAAAAAATTCTTTGTTCAAGATTGCCAACCTCGGACGAAGACTCTTTTTTGGCTTCGTCTGAGATTGGCAACTCCGAACAAAGCCTAACCAAAAAAAGAATTTTTTTTTGTCCAGAGTTAACACCCCAGACAAAGAACTACACAACAAAAATAAATAAAAAACTTCATCCGGGGTTGCAAGCCCCGGACGAACTAAAAAACGACTCCTACAATGTAGGCGTTGTTGTACGCAGACCAACAATCAATGAGGAACCCTTCAGTCACAGATGCAGTAGAAAGTACCACCCAATGACAAAAATAAGTAAACAATAGGAAGAAAGCAAAATACAAGATTTAATGAGGTTCGACAAATTGCCTACGTCCTCGGGGCAAGGAAGAGAGAGTGCTTTATTGATTTAATAACCAATACAATATCATGCATACATATGAAGAGGACTCTGCCCCTTTATTTATAACCAAGAAGACTAAGAAGAATTGAAAACCTCAATTGGACTCGTTTCTAATTCAGAACAGAAATCTAAAATCTGGAAGGATCCGTCTATCGGTCGACCAGCCGGTCAACCGACCCAAGTCCCGGTCGACCGCGCCAGTCGACCGCTCCAACCCGAGAGCAAAGCCTTGTCAGTCGGTCGACCGTTCTTCTCATGCGGTCGACTGGGCGGTCGACCGTTCTTCCCACACGGTCGACCGGTATTGCCTGTGCATATTGGTGCACACCGGTCGACCAGCCGGTCCACCGGTAACTACTGTCGGTCAATATTGTCTTCGTCTTTGGCTACCTCTCTTTTCCTACAATTCTCCACCTCGGTAAAGATTTTTCGAATCTGAGCCGAACTAAGCATAGGATATGTCTACTCGAAAGTGGCTGCACCAGTGTGGCTGCCTACGTACCCTGCCCAAGGGATCAAGCCATCCGTAGTTCATATGAGCTCCAACAAGCTCATGCAAAAGGAAGGATATGGAGCAATAATTTACAATGTGTAAATTTTACTCCTGACACCACCTTGGTAAGCATATCGGCAGGATTCTCCGTTGTGTGGATCTTCAGTAACTCAATATCATCATCATCAAGAATCTCCCGAACAAAGTGAAACCTGACCTCTATGTGCTTCGTTCTTGCATGATACACCGGTTCTTTGCTAAATAGATAACACCCATACTATCACACTTGATCTTCAGCAGATCATGTTCAATCCCCCAAGTCATCGAGCAACCCTTGAAGCCAAATTGCCTCCTTCATAGCCTCAGTCATGGCCATATACTCGGCTTTGTAGTAGACAATGCAACAGTAGACTGTAGAATAGAGCGCCAACTAACTGGTTCTTGAGATAATGTAAATACATACCCCGTTGTGGACCGGCATTATCAAGGTCTCCTGCATAATCGGAGTCAACACATTCGATACATTCCTGCTTCCCTGTGGAATCCTTCTCGAATACCAATCCAACATCTATGGCACCTTTAATGTACCGTAGAACCCACTTCACTGCCTCCCAATGACCCTGTCCAGGATCATGCATGTATCTACTAATCATGGAGACATCTTGTGACAATTCTGGTCGTGTACACACTATTGCATACATCAGACTACCAACTACGCTAGCATATGGTACGCGAGTCATGTACTCACATTCTTCAACAGTTTTTGGAGACATGGTGGCATTTAACTTGAAATGAGGAGCCAGTGGTGTACTTACAGATTTCGTATCCTTGTCGGTATTGAACCACTGAAGTACTTTTGCAAATACTCCTTTTGTGTCAAGCTCACCTTGCCACTCCTTCGGTCTCGTTCAATTTTCATGCTAGCACCTTTTTCGCTTCACCAAGATCTTTCATCTCAAACTCAGAAGATAAGTCCTTTTTCAGTGCATCAATTGCGGAGCTCTTTCCTCTAATGAAGCTATCGAAACGCTTTTACTATTGTTTAGGAGATTATTTTAATCCATACAGCGATTTCTTCAGCTTGCACACCATATTTTCTTTTCTTGCAGTTTTGAACCCTGTCGGCTGAGACATATAGATCTCTCATTCAGATATCCATGGAGAAAAACGATCTTTACATCAAGTTAATCAAGGCCAAACTCGTACTTGTTGGCCCAATGACCCATCACTCTAGTTTTGATGATGATTAACTCATGTAGTTATAGTACTAATGATCTTGTGTTTAATTAGTCTCAGATTTGTGATCAAGATCTTAGTTAGTGCTTAGCTTCAACAAAGGATTTAAAGTCAAGTTTTAGAGCTAACACGGTTTGATTTAAGAGCCTTGCATCAAGACCACATCAAGTACTCAAGAGGAGTCTAGCTCATTGGATCAAGTTTGGACCAAGTCAAGAAGGAGAAGAAGACTTCAAGTGAAGCCCTTCAAGAGAAGACTTGTGTCTAGGTTTATTTTATTAAGATTTTATTTTAGATAAAATGTAAAAGATAGAATAGTTGGTGGATTGCTCAAGTATACTATATACACGCACACACAAGATTTATTTGTGTTTTCATAAAAGAGTTTTATTTTGGAAAAATACCGTTTTGATTTTTGGAGTTTAATATTTACATGTGTTTTAACCAAAACATATTTTAGTGCTAATTGTCAAAAACATAGACATTTCATCGTGTATGTGTAGTGGATCATATCCATACACTCTATGCTTTAAAAGTGTTTAAAATATCTTGTTTTTGTATTTGGAGAAGTTTTGAAAAAATACAGTTTTTGTTTTAAGCCAAAATTTCTAAGTTACAAAAATAGTTCAAATTGTTTGTATCATGTCTTGATTTTACTCAAACATGTTTGTTTATCAAAGCATTATACTGAACCTATTTTTGTAGAATTTTAGAGATTTTATGAGATTTTATCAAAGTCAAAATACCTAGTTTTTAATCTCTATAAAATAATGTTCTGGCTTCTGCCAGTCGACCGGGCTGGTCGACCGAGCTAGGAGTCGGTCGACCGAGTAGGTCGACCGACGTGCACAGAACTTGCACGCCAGTTTGGCTGGAGGGCCGGTCGAGCGACCCGGTCGACCGCCAGAGAGCTTCTGCTCTCTGGAAAGCCTCGGTCGACCGGACCTGTCGACCAGCAGAGAGTGTCTGCTCTCTGTTCCAGGTCACGGTCCACCGGGCCAGTCGACCGAGGCTCCAACGGTCAGATTTCTGACCGTTGGCGGTCGACCGGGCCGGTCGACCGATAGCAGTCCAGAGCTGCTGACTGGACCCCAACGGCTAGTTTTCTTTGGCCTATAAATGGGGGTTTCTTGGACTGTTTTGGATAAGATTTTAAGTGGGTTTTTGCACCAGGTTTTTCTATTTCCTACTCTATTAAGAGATTTTCTCCACTTGTTTAAGAGCCAAATACTTCCATTCAAAAGGAGAGTTTATCAAGAGTTTTCAAAAGTGATTTTCTTGTGTTTTCCACCACAACTTCAATTCTTGTTTTTCTCACAATCACTTGAGCTATCCATTGCTATATCTACCTATAGGGATCTTTGTTGTGAGAGGATTTTATGTGATCAAAGTGTTGTGATCACCAAAGTACTCATCTTTACTTTGAGGAGGCGGACTTGTGTGTTCGCGGTGTTTTGAGTTCTTGTGTGAACTCTTTGTAGAGGTGCGGCCTCGCCGAGCTAGTGGGCTTGCGGTGTGTTCTTGCGGGAACGAGTGAAGGGACTAGAGAGTCCAAGGAGTTCAAGTGTGAACTTGCCTTGTAGGTGTTGCGGCACCGAGTGATCCGGTGGGATCGGTTTTAGTGAAAATCCTTCAAGTGTTGAAGGCGGGGACGTAGAGCAAGTGTGCTCGAACCTCGAAACAAATCTCCCGTGTTTGCGATTGCTCTCTCTCGTATCTCTTACTTGTTTATATCTTGCATGCTTATATTGCTTTCATCTTTATATGCTTGATATATATTTGTGCTCATATTGTTATTTGTTTGGGGATTGTTTGCTAACACTAGTATTCAATCAAGAGAGCCAACGCGGCACCTCAACTCTTATTTTGAGGAATCTTGAGGAGTTAGTCCAGAGCCCTCACGGGGAATCCGGCTACACTCTTGTGTTATACTTGGTGTTTAGTTTAAGTAGTTTTAGTTTGCATAAATAGTTTTTAATTCCGCATTAATTGACCATTAGATTAGCTAGTCACCTATTCACCCCCCTCTAGGTATATTACAATTGGTATCAGAGCCAAGTGCTCTTGATTTGGGTCAACCACCTTGAGTTAAAGATCCACATTTTATAGCTAATCGCAATATTTGTACACACACATGGATTTCATGTCACCTCCCACCTTTGACATTCTTGACATCCAAACTTGGAAGGTGAAGATGTCTTTGTACCTCAAAGTCCTAAGCATTCATGTTTATTTTGCCACTATTAATGATTCTTATTGTTTAAATGACAAAAATATTGAGGCTAATGCAAAGGCCATTCATGCTTTGAAAAGTACCCTAAATGATGAATATTTATCTAGGGTTTCTAATATTAATTCGGCTTTTGTAGTATGGAACACCATCATCTCCCTTGACGAACAAGAACAATACTATGCAGGGAGCAACTCGGATGTTAGAAGTGAAGCTTCCAACGTATGCTACATGGTCCAAGGGGATAACCCCCTTGAGGTAAACACCGAATCCGAGCTAGAAGAGGATGTTGATATGTCCTATAATGAACTTGAATCATTTTGTTAACAACTCCTAGAAAAATATGAATTGCTTAAAAAGGAAATAAGAAAATGAAAAATAAATTTGATTGCATGTTAAAAGAAAAAGATTCTTTTCAAACTAAATTTGAAAATGTTTCAAAAGAAAATGAAAGTTTAAAAAATGAAAATGTTTCCTTGCTTTCTAAATTGAATGATATTTGTGAAGGAAACACTACTTTGAAAATAAAATTGTTTTAGTGGAAAAATAAAAAGAAGCTGCTTTGCAAGAAAACAACTCTTTAAAAAGAAAAGTTATTTCAAAAGAAAAAGAAAATGTTTCTAAAAAGAAAAAGAATAAAGATTCTCATTCTCACCATGCTTTACATGCTAGTATTGATGAAAATGAAGTTAAATTTTTGAAAAATAGAATTGATTGTTTGAGCTCAACTTTGAGCAAATGTGCTTTTAACCATTCTAGATTAGAGTCCTTGTTTTCAAAGAAACAAGCTCCATATGTTCATGCACATCACCCACATCATGCATATGCACACTTTGCACGCCATGACCACACTCATACACATGTGCATAGTAGAGTGTACAAGTGTACACATTGCGGCCGCAAAGGCCATTTAGCAAAGTTTTGTTATGATAAGATAAATTCTTTAAATTTTGCTAATAAAAATGTTTGGGTTCCAAATCATGCTAACCCTCATGGACCCAAAAGAAAAATGGTACCAAAATCCCTACCTTGTGTATTTGATGTAGGTGCGGGCTCTCACAAAACGTGAGAGATTTTGTGCCGTGGTGGTGGATGCACATGGACAAGATGGACACACATATTGTTGCACCGCTATCAAGGAAGTTTGGTGGGACGACCACCATGTTTTGAAGATTTAGAGTATAGTTCTTTTATTGGTAACTATCTCTAAACTCCTATTTTATTTACATGCATTTATAATTGATGATTTTTTTTGCATGTGTTAGTGTTTTTTAAAATATTCATGTTTTGTATTTGTGCTTCATGTGGTAAACACTTATTTAGATGTATTTTTTATCAAAACTTGGATATATACGTGTACATGTAGTGAGCAACATTTGATTCATATACGTTTGCACTTTATTGTTCATTTGTACTCCCTATTTGCACATGTATAGCGTAGTTTTGATGATTTCCTCATTTACACTTGTTTTGCCTATTTACATGTTTTACTTCATGTATATGTAATTTTATTCAAATCTAATAAATATAGATGTATAACCCTTGAGTCACTTGCCTTCATGCAAATTATATCATAGACTCTTTTTATGTTTGGGATATGTAAGCATATTGTTAGCTTTGGATAAAAACATACATATACCTAAAAGTTATGTTTAAATGAAAAATACATTTTCATGATTTTCATAATTGTTTGATAAAATGATATTTGTTTTGAGCTTCATTGATTATCTTCATGGAAAATGCTAATTAAATATTTTTTGTGCACTCACACTTTATTTGTTTATTCATGACTTTGTTTCATGATTATTTTTTAGCCTTATAGATTTCGAGTGTCAATCTTTATGTATTTAGTATGTTTCATGATAGACATATGATTTGGTTTCATATTTTAAAGGATTTTTAACTAGTTTTTTAAAAATTATTTAACTAGTTATGTATTCTTCATTTGGTAGTGTTTTCAATAATAAAAATATTTTCAAACTCTAGTTTTGAAACCCCTACCAACCCCTTCAGGGCGGACGGATGGGCGACATTCCTTATTGAAAATCTTTTATCTTGTGCATGAAACGGGTGGTTTATTATGAGTTATACATTTGTTTCACATCATATTTTCAATTGGTATCTCAATTGATATTTTTTTTGTATATACTCATATTTTGTTTTCTATATATGTATGCCTCTCATTTCAAATAATATCAATTTCTATTGGTATTCTTTTTTCATACATATATATGATTTGTTTGTGCTTGAATTGCAAGATATTTACATATTTAAAGCACAAAGTATGTTTATGCTAAGCTCGTATTAAATCTTGATTTCAATTGATTTCTCAATTGGTACTTTTATAAGCTTATGCATTATTTTCAATTGGTGTCTATTTAATTTCAATTGGTATCAATATATTTCAATTTTCAATTGAGGTTAAATTTAAATTGGTATCAAAATATTTTCTTTCATTGGTATCAATATGTAAAAATGTTTCGATTTTAAATTTTTCAATTTCAATTGGTATCATAAATTCCCTATTTCATATGGTATCTATATCTTGTGATATCTTGAATTAAGAAAAATTCAAAATTTGTATTATTTATTTACAATTCAAATCTTAAAATTTTTGTTTATTTACAAAGGTATCTCAAAATGTATTTTATTACCTTGAGTAAGTTTCAAAATTTATTTTAAGTAATTATCAAAAAAAAAATTTAAAATGTTTTGATATGAATTGCCTATATGCAAGGGGAGCTTAACATCTCTTCTACATATAGATTCATGTTGAGTGAATCTTATATTGAGGAGCTTGACAACTCTTCTTTATGCGATACGCGTGTGTAGGGGAGCTTCACATCTCCTCTTATGTATTGCATATTATGCGTTATGTGAATTAGGACTTGTCATCCCTTCTTCATGTAATGCATATATGTAGGGAAGTTAACTTAGCGTCTTCCTCTTCATGAATGTATATCACATATATCTATTTATTGGTTGATTTGATTTCACCCCTTTGTTGATTTTTGTTTTGACAAAAAAGGGGAGAATATTGTTTTGTGTTTACTTTTAACCCCTTTGTTGATGATTGACAAAAAGGGGGAGAAATATATGCATGTTTTCCTTACTTGCTTTATACATAAAGGGGGAGAAAGAATTTTTGTTTATGCATATTGTTTTGTTTTGCAAAAAGGAGAAAAGAATTTGATGAGTTTTATGCTTGATTAGTATGTTTATCTCCTTATGTTTGCATACATGTTTGTTTAATTTATGAGCTTTAATTGAATATTTTATCTTTTATTGTTATGCATGAGTTAAGGGGGAGCTTCTTTGAAGCTTTACTTTAATCCATGCATATATAACTTCATGAGTTTTGTTATTCATCAAAAAGGGAAAGATTGTTAGCCCAAAGGCCCATCACTCTAGTTTTGATGATGATTAACTCATGTAGTTATAGTACTAATGATCTTGTATTTAATTAGTCTTAGATTTGTGATCAAGATCTTAGTTGGTGTTTAGCTTCAATAAAGGATTTAAAGTCAAGTTTTGGAGCTAACACGGTTTGATTTAAGAGCCTATGCATCAAGAGCACATCAAGTACTCAAGAGGAGTCTAGCTCATTGGATCAAGTTTGGATCAAGTCAAGAAGGAGAAGAAGACTTC
This sequence comes from Agave tequilana, assembly GCA_038442645.1. Classification (NCBI taxonomy): domain Eukaryota; kingdom Viridiplantae; phylum Streptophyta; class Magnoliopsida; order Asparagales; family Asparagaceae; genus Agave; species Agave tequilana. The sequence goes on along the minus strand of JAVJIF010018127.1, from coordinate 84,564 downwards.
AAGTGAAGCCCTTCAAGAGAAGACTTGTGTCCAGGTTTGTTTTATTAAAATTTTATTTTAGATAAAATGTAAAGGATAGAATAGTTGGTGGATTGCTCAAGTATACTATATACACGCACACACAAGATTTATTTGTGTTTTCATAAAAGAGTTTTTATTTTGAAAAAATATCGTTTTGATCTTTGGAGTTTAATATTTACATGTGTATTAACCAAAACATATTTAGTGCTATTTGTCAAAAACATAGATATTTCATCATGTATGTATAGTGGATCATATCCATACACTCTATGCTTTAAAAGTGTTTAAAATATCTTATTTTTGTATTTGGAGAAGTTTTGAAAAAATACAGTTTTTGTTTTAAGCCAAAATTTCTAAGTTACAAAAATAGTTCAAATTGTTTGTAACATGTCTTGATTTTACTCAAACATGTTTTGTTATCAAAGTATTATACTGAACCTATTTTTGTAGAATTTTAGAGATTTTATGAGATTTTATTAAGTCAAAATACCTAGTTTTTAATCCCTATAAAATACTATTCTGGCTTCTGCCGGTCGACCGGGCCGGTCGACCGAGCTAGGAGTCGGTCGACCGACGTGCACAGAACGTGCATGCTAGTTTGGCTGGAGGCCGGTCGACCGACCCGGTCGACCGCCAGAGAGCTTCTGCTCTCTGGAAAGCCCCGGTCGACCGGCAGAGAGTATCTGCTCTCTGTTCCAGGCCACGGTCGACCGGCCGGTGTAGGTGCCCGGAAGGAGATTAGGGGAGAAGAATCGGGGTGTAAAATATTTCCTTGAATCAGTTGAAACAATTACAACCAGACTTTCCTTTCTTTCCGGTTACAAGGGAGGGAGGATGTTGAGTCTTGAATCCCCCCTTTGTTTAATGCTGGGTTCTTCGTGTGGCGGTGGAGAGTGAATCTTGTTCTCTGTTGACCGGATGACTGTTTGGACCGTCGGGGATCTTCTCTTCGGTCGGTAGAGAGAGTAACTCGGCTCTGTCTACCAAAACTCTAGAAGAGGAGCTAGGCAAAGAGCAGTTAGTACACAGTAAGCTTGCTGAAGAGTCTTCTCTCCTTCTCTGTTGGTGATGCCTTCGTCCGGTGATTGTGCGTGTATCTCTCTATGCGTGTGCCTCTGTGTTGATGCCAACAGGGCTATTTATAGAGGTCCCTGGGGATGAACGTGCCCCCCCTGAAAACGCTCCACAATGAGGGGCCACTTCCCGCTACATGTGCGGTGACTGGCCCCTTATTTCGGGTAGTTGCAACTGAGACGCGGGTGTCGAGCCAACGCGTCCTGATGCCGAGACGCGGGTATCGAGCCAACGCGTCCTGATGCTGAGACGCGGGCGTTGAGCCAACGCGTCCTGATGCCGAGACGCGGGCTTCGAGCCAACGCGTCCTGATGCCGAGACGCGGGTGTCGAGCCAAGGCGTCCTGATGCTGAGACGCGGGTGTCGAGCCAACGCGTCCTGATGCTGAGACGCGGGTGTCGAGCCAACGCGCCCTGATGCTGAGACGCGGGTGTCGAGCCAACGCGCCCTGATGCTGAGACGCGGGTGTCGAGCCAACGCGTCTTGAGCTTGGATCTCTGCTTTTAAAGGCTTGTCTGTTTTTTAGACAGCCTACAGAACCCCCTCCAAAGTTTTCGATATTCCGCAGTGAAATGGGACGGATTTCGGAATACTTTGGATTTTAGCCGCGTTCGCCTTTATGACTGGACTATTAATGCTCCGGGTTTGATCTTATCTGGAGTTGGCCTTTGTGAGTGTACTGTTGAACTCTTTGAAGCCATCAGAGTTGATCGTGTTGAGTGTCTAGATACACAGTCTAAACCTCCCCGATCGCTTTTAGTCTGTCACGAGTGCGCTTTTGACCAGGAGTGGTTGGCCTTCTGCTTGTGCCAGTGTACTGTTGAACTGATTTGCAGAAGCCGAACGCAGGTTCTTTTTGAAAAGCAGAGACTGCCTTAAAGACGCGACTGCCATGGGGTGCGTCTTTTTGGTGATAGGAACGCGACTAATATTCCATGAGGTAGACGCGATGTTTAGCCTGCTTGGGAGGACGCGAATTTTAGAGAGACGCGTCTATTGGATGCAGACGCGATTTTCTGGACACAACGCGACTTTCTGGGTGCATTTATGGTGATGCCGACGGGGCATGTCCATCGGAGAGGCGCGTTCTTTGGGCGCGAATCTGTGCCATGTCATGATTACGCCGCCAGCTGGCCCGGGGAACCGGAGAAGTTTTCTCCGTTAGGCGCGCGGATTTCCCGGTTCATTAAATGAACTGCTCCACGTGTCGAATGATGACTCGCGGCGGGGTCACGACGCATGATCTTCTCTGTTCAGAAATGATCTGGTTACACGCGTCACGTGGCGACTCGCTGCAGCGTTTATCGGGCCACACACCGCGTATCTTCGCGAATCTTTGTGCCTATAAAAGGCCACAGTTAGATTGATTTGTCTTCTTCTCCGAACGCGCTTACTCAGAGATTTAAGAGAGTTCTTCTTCTCCATTACTGCTCATCTTCTTCATTGACCTCCGATCACCAATGGCACCCAAGGCCAAGCCGACCGCGTCGTCCTCCAAGGCGACCATTGCCGAGGCCCAAGGGGGCGCTTCCTCCGTGCAGGATGTTTTCCGAGGTAAAGATGCCATTTTGGCTAAGCTTCACCGTTACTGGAAGTTTTAGAGAACCCTAAAAAAAACTCTTAACACAGAATATGAACCGGTTTGATTCTCAGACGCAGTCTCAGACGCGGTCTTTGAGTTGATAACCGAGGCGCGGGTTTGATGACCCAACGCCAGTGAACTCTGCACTTCGGGTCCTTCACTTGGAGATTTTCTAACTGTGAAGGATCTGGACGCGGTCTTGGTTTGCAGAACGCGGATTTGATCCTTGCGTTCTGTGCCACTTGACGCTGATTTGCAGATCTGGACGCGGGTTTTGATAACTTCTGCGCCCAGTATCTCTTCTGCGTTTGGACGCAGATTCGCAGGTCTGGACGCGAATTTTGATAATTCCTGCGTCCAGTTTCTCTTCTGCGTTTGGGTCATGAACACTTAGCATTTTTCCTTGCTTTTAATGAAGTATCTGACTAAGTGTCCTTTTCTTTTGCAGTGCGACATATTCCTGGCTCGCTCGCCAAGATACGCCACTTTGGTCATGTAGGAGGCGCCGACCGGGGCTTGACCTTCGTGCAAAGAATGAGTGTCCCAGTGACTGCTGACCAGTCGCCAGATCGCAGGGAGAGGCTCTCCAATGTTGACAGGAGAACCTTCCGGGCGCTTATGACCGATGCCGCATTCAAAACGGATGATGGTGTCAGGCTGGAGAAGCCTGCCTTCTTCTTCGGGGATCACGTCCATGACGACGGCCGTCGCGTGTCTGAAGGAACTTACAAATGGCTCCGTCAGATAAAGGATGGAAGATTGTTTCTTCCGGATATGGAGAGGATGTTCCCGTTGTCCTACTTTCAACACATGTCCATCCCTCGGAAGATGGAATGGGATGTTTCCCAATATGTCCCTGAGATCACGCTCGGTGCCTTGAGCTTCCAGAAGGTACACCGCTATGATAGTCATGACAGGTCGGTCGTCGGCCTGTTCCCCGCGTCGCGCAAGTCCGATGTTCCGGTCGGGGAGATACCACAGCTTGCCGCTACCTTCCTTAACTCGTTTATGGAAGCGGAGGGTGACTATCCTACCGAGTTCCGTGCGCATGGGTGGATCCATTCTACGGGGAATATTTGGTGGGGCAGAATGGTGGGTTTCGTCCTTATCGAACTCAAGGAGCTGCTAGAGCGTGTGGGATTGTACCCAGCAATCAGGGCCGTGCAGTGGGGTATCCCACCAAGCTCTCATAATTTCTTCGGAGTCCTGGAGCGATATAACTCTCTGACGGGGACATTCTTCACCCCGGTTGGAGAGATGGGCCTGGCGCTGCACGAGCTGCATGAGGTTTCGGGGCTGGCGTCAGGGGACATTCCTTATGAGGAATATGTCCCTACCACTAAGGAGCTCCACTTTTTGGAAAAAGAGTTTCCCGCAATATATGAGACCTACTGGGAGGTGATGTGCCACTTCCACATCTGCGGCCAGATAACTGCCTGGAGGTCAGGAGGAGTCAAGCAGTTGTCTTGGGCTTGTTATCTGTTCAACAATGTCCACAAGAAAGACCTCCCGATAATCCGACTGGCTCCCAGCTCCGATAGGGAAATTGAAGACAGGATCGACCAAGCTCCGAACAGCTTCTACACCACGGAGTCGAACGAGGACGGTTTCGACCCTGACTTGGTTTTTGAAAGCTTTCACCATCAAGCCCGGACTCCCATCTCTGATCGAGCACTGTTGGCGGGCTTCCTGATGTTGTGGCTGAAGAGATGTGTGGTGCCCACGCTGCCACACGAAGTTATTGTTGCCGACGTGGTATACCCGGCGGTGCTCCTGGCTCATGGCAGCCCCATATCCCTTCTTCCGGCCGTAGCGGCTGGCATTCAGAGCGGGCTGCGGGCGTTAACCAAAAGTTTCTGCGAACCCCCGAAAACTGTTGATTCCCATGGAAAGCCATATGTTGACTCAGAGGGGAATCCAATGGTGAAGCGTCCCAACCCTCGGATCGAGCTGCCTTACACGTACCTCATGGCTTGGTATGTGATGCACTGCCCTTCCTTGATGACGGCGGCGCGTGGGGGTGCGGGTCATGTCCCATTTGTGCAGCGGCTGGAACGTTCGGAATGGTGTGACGCCTACATCTATTATGTTCGGAAGCGTCTATCAATCGCCACGAATTACCAGCTCAATCGCTGCTCTCCAGAGATTCCTGGTGTAGCTCTCGGGGAGCTGTCTGCTGATGTCGCTGGCCGGGATGGCTTCTCGCAACTGTCTGCGGGACTCTTCTGGTGGTTGATCAACATCCGGCCAGGATATGTGCTGTTCCGGCAAGGGACTTCATGCACTATTGAGCCGTATATGCCGAGTCGATTCGCCCGACAGTTCGGCTACGATCAACTCTACGTCGGCAATCCCAATACTCAACTTGCCTTCGAAGGCAATCTGTTTGAAGGTGCTCGGGCCTGGTACTACAGTGTGGTCGGAGGGACGGGAGCAACATTCCGTCTACCTATCGAGGGGCCCAAGTGCCGTACGAGCTTCAGTTTCTGCACTTGGTACTCCCAAGCCAACCAGACACCAGATTTTGTTCCGGAGTTCTCATGCATTGAGAGCATCAATGCAGATCTCGAGGCGAGGTCGGAGTCTGGTAAACAGACGAAACTCATCAACCAGTACCTGAAGGCTCAGAAGGAGGTTGGGAGACGATCGAGGAGGGAGCCCCCAGCAGTGAGGGCGGAGCCGCGACCGGCAAGGGCAGAGCCACGAGCGACAAGGGCGGAGCCACCAGCCACGAGGGAGGAGCCGCGGGCAAGGAGGTCTAAGCAGGTGGTGAGCAAGCGTCGTCGACGCTCTGCTTCTATTGCTGAGTCTGCCCCAAAGAAGGCTCGGAGGGACTTAACGGCTGAAGTCTCTCAATCCGGAGACATCTCTGCTGGAGTTGAGGCTCCTCCTGAAGATGTCCCTGTTAGAGTTGAGGAACCGCCAGAAGATGAAGATTTCCCAAGCTTGGTCCGTGCTCCTAGGTCGCACAGCAAGACCGTGGAGGAAGGGGAGCTTGTTGACGAGTCCACCACCGCCGAAGAGGACGAGTCACTGGAGGTCGACATAATGACTGGAGGGGATGTTGAGATTGCAGGCATCTCAGCTCAACCCGAGCCTTCTTCTGCTCATGAAGGGAGAGACGAGGCACAGCAGCCGGGGTCTCCTAGCGTCTTCATTTCCAGTCTTAGGGCAGTCGACCCTAGTCCTACCACTGGGGTAATTGGAGGTAAGGCTCCTGTTGCGGAGCTTCCTCGTGTTGCGCTGTCGTCTTCTTCGTTATCGGGGGAAAGCGCCTTTGAAGACGAGATCGACTATGGCGATGAACCCGCTCTTCCTGATCAGAGCAAATTCTTCCACATCTCGGAGGAGGAACAATATGAGGGTGAGCCATCGACTGTATCACCGCTAGCGATTATCCCTGCTGAAGGTACTCTTTCCATCTTTTGACCTAATTTCCCTTTTTAGTTTTGAAGAGGAGGCTTTAACATTCTCCCTTTTATATTGTAGGATTGGCTGAGAATGTCGAGGCTGCACCCTCCTCGCAGATCGAGGAAATGGTACAAGAGTTGACCCAGCCAGAAGGGGTCACGGCTTTGGTTGCCGAGATAACCCAGCGGGGGCAACTACTGATGCCGGGGAGGTTTCTCCTTTGCCGGAAGAGGAGGCAACCCCTAAGGCCGGGGAAGAACCCACTCTGCAGGATGAAGGGGTTACCATTGGAGCCAGGGAGACTTCCACTCCGCAAGATTTGCCCAAGGATTCGGCATCTCTGGGCCTCCCAGATGGTAAGGAAGTTCTGATATTTTGAATGTTTCGCTTTTCTCCTTTGTGGCTAATGTCACAATAACTTGCAGAGAGGACTGAGGGGGCTCAGGTGGAGAGTCCAGCGGTCGGTACCCTTCTAAGAGGCCACACAGCTCAAGTCTCGGCTGAAGCTTCTGAGGAGGTTGCGCTTGCTACTCCATCATTAGCTGTGGAGGTTCCTGCCGAGATAACACCTCCGGAAGTGCCCGAGGCTGCTTCTGTTCTAGCCGTATCGGTGGTCAGCACAACTCTTGTGCGAGAAGATCCGCCTTATATCCCTTATCCCGTGACAGAAAAGGGGTCGAGAAGCTTCCCAGGTGGTGACGATATGGGGGAACTCGCACGCCAGATGGTGCAGCAATTCTTTGCTTCGATGGGATCATGTATTGATCTCATCTTACGTGGAAGCAGCTCCTTCGCTTTTGCCCAGACGCTTCTCAGGAATCTGGCCGAGAACGTCGAATTAACCGGAGGCCCCTCACTTGCCCAGGCGTGTCTGCGGGTGGTGGAGCAACTGGGAGATGATCTGCATGAGCTGAAGTCTTTGGAAAATGCCAGCTCTTCTAGTGAGGCCCAGGCCACCCTAACCCGGCTCTTAGCTGCTCAAGAACAAGAGCGACAGGAGGCAGAGGCACGAATAGATGCAGAGATCCGCAGCCTCGAATATTCCCAGGCTGAATGTCAGAAACTGACTGACAATTCAAGGGAATCCGAGATTGTCATGCGGAGCACGGAGCACGTCATCCTCAGCGCTCGGGACACCATTGCCAAAGCTCGGGACACCATTGCCAAGGCAGAAGCTGTGCTTGCAATCAATGAGAAGAAGCTTGTTACCATCAAAGAGGAGCTTGCGGAGCAACAGGCGGCTAAGGCGCGAGCTGAAGAGAGTCTGTCTCTGCATTCTTCCAGGGTGGAATCTCTGCGAGCGGAGCTGGCCGCAAGAAATTTCTTATCTGAAGAGGAGCTGCGGGACCGGGCTATTATGGAAGCTGAAAGGACGCGCCAACACGAGATTCACCGCCTCAAGGAACAAATCCGTTCCTTGGCGAACCAGACATTTAGCCTTCTTTTCTTTTTCTTTTTGTAAAGAAAAAGGACACTCTATTTATCAAGAGTGTTTGTATCCACTTTTACCATTTTTTGATATAATAAAAGCTTTTGTGAAGTTTTTGGCTCCACCTTCTTTGTTTAGCTGTGGGTGAATCCAACTTCCTGATCACTGGTTGTGAATACTGAACTTAGGTAAGACCAAGTTCTTTTAATGAGACGCGGCGTCAGTCCACCTGAACTTAGATTTCACTAAGTCCTTTTGATGAGACGCAGCGTCAATCACAGAGTGAGACGCGGTCATCATTCACTAGGAACTTAGATTTCACCAAGTCCTTTTGATGAGACGCGGCGTCAATCACAGATTGATACGCGGTCTTTTTGATGAGACGCAGTGTCAATCAAAAGATGAGACGCAGTATTGATCCATAAAGTGAGACGCGGCCATCAGTTCATGGAGTGAGACGCAGCGTCAATCTCAAGGTGAGACGCGGCTCTGAATAACGCAAATATGTTTTGCGCAGATCGGGCAGGCGCAAGAGACACAGCCTTGTCTGCTGAAGGGACGCGGCTTTCCCATCTGCGTTTAATGCAACCTGACTTAAAAGATTTTAGGAGATCTTTGAGCGTCAAGTCTTCGCTGTCGATTGGGATTCTGGGTCGTTCGTTGCTTCCCAAGGCAGTTATCCACGCGTCGGCCTCTCAATGGATTTAGGCGTTAATGCTCTTGCATGCAGAACCGACGCTGGCGGTTGAAAAACCGGCTCACTTCGACGGTTTCCAAAGCAGCGTTCCACGCGTCCGTTTTTGATTGGGCTTTGACAGTCGTGCGCGACGGTTCCGATTGACGCACCATTAATGGCAGTTGTTGAGAATTGCCTATAAATAGGGTGTGCCCCCTTTTCAATAATCCAAACTTAGATTGTTTTCTTTTGTTTGCTCTGAGAGACCACGCCTTGAGTTATCTTTCAGAGAACCGTCTTCATGGGTGAAGGTGACCCCGTGGATGAAGATGACCCAGAGCTCTCATGCTTCTGTTTGGTCTCTTCAGAAGGAATCCTCTCTCGGATCATCTTGCGCGCCCGCGTTTGGATGCAGAGTGGCCAACTCTGGACAGGGGCCTCTGCTGGTATGTCACCCCGATGATGTCCATAGCCTGTACTTTGGCATAGCCATCTGAATGAAATCCTGGTGCATTCCTATTCTGGAATTTGTGCCGGTGACTTGAACTTCTCTGAACGCGGGCTCTTGACGCTGGCTTTGCTCATGGCCATTGCCTTGGCGCGTTTCAGACCTGAATCTTGCAACTCCTGTTCACCCAACAGAGAGATGGCAATTTTCGGCGTTCTGAAGTTTTTCGCGTCTTGTGCATTAAGCGCGGGTGCAAACTGAGGCCGCGTTTGAATCCTGTGCGTGGCACAGTTTTGACTCGCGTCTGTTTCTGCCGACGCGGTGGTTTGACCGTGCGGGTTGTTCCCGCGTCTGAAGTCTTCAATGACTGCCGCGTCTGTCACTTAGTTTTCTTTGTCGAAGTGTACTAAGTTCCAGATTTTCTAACTCTCTTGTTTATTCTTTGCAGGTAGGCTTGCTCGTCCTTTTTCAGGTTTGCTGGGCCCCGGAAAGAATATATCGGCGGGCGAACTTGCTCAATGTTCGTTTGTAAGAGAGTAAATTATGGTCCTCGTCGTTTGTAAGAGAGTAAATTATATCTCCGACGAGGACCCAAATCTCGCCAAGGTCTCTTCAGATCTTCTGCACCAACCATGTCTGATGGCAAGAGATGGTCAGGTCAGGTATGACGGCGAGGAGGTTCCGGCGGTTACGGTGGCGGAAAGATCCTCTTCCTCTCCCTACTCCAGAAGTGACATCAAGGACACTCCGTTGGATGGCCTGCTGGGGAAAGGGATGGTGATGAATGAAGGGTTGCAGGACTTTCTGCTGCCGCTGGACCTCAAGAACACCATTGCTCTTAGCTTAGTCAGCTAGGGCGCTTTCGATTTTTGCGTCATCGCCATGGCGCAATCGGCTCCAATTGTGCACCTGGGATCAGACGCGGTTTCAAGGAGTGAGTACGGCCTCTGAGAGAGAGAGGGACTTCTTTGTACTCCTTAATTGTAACACTCATCTTATTGTATAAGAGGGCGTTTTGTATCACTTTCATATGCTTGGATATATAAATAAAAGTGACACTTTTCTTTTTGCCTCCTTCATTGTCTTAACTTTTTGTCTTCAGTTAGACACGTAGAAGCAAGGAATCTTTTGACCTTATCAAAATTATAGTGGTAATCTTAATAAGTCAAGATTTGTAAGGAAAGATCCTATTTCAGGAGTTTTCATGATACTGTCAGAGGTGTGATATTAACTTGACAGGGATGGGATGATTTTTTGGTGGACCTGCCACTTTGTAAAAGAAAGTGACAAGTGGAGTTCGTACCCCCAGGGAAGATGAACTTTTATCAAGGATTTGGGATTAACTTGATTTAAGATCAGCTGGGGAGTTTGACGGAAACATTGTTAACGGTGTAATGTTAACCAACAATGTTTCTAAATGAACTTGATACTCTGTCGGGGAGAGTATCAAATGAGACTAGACTCGCGGGGAATCTAGGAAGGTTTTTACCGTTAGAGGTGTGATATTAACTTAACGGTTTAGAAGTAGTCCTGTCAGAAGTGTAATGTTAACTTGACAAGGATGTGAGTCAGAGGTGTGATATTAACTTAACTCAGAATGTCACTGTCATAGGTGTAATGTTTAACTTAACAGTGAGGTAATGCTAGAGGTGTGATGTTGAACTTAGCATTGGTCATCTCGACTTAGACGAGGAAGTCGAGGAACGGTCATGGCCATAGGTGTATTGTTGAACTTAGCGATGACTCAGATGCTAGAGGTGTATTGTTAACTTGGCATCGTCCATTTCAGCTTCGATACGGAAGTCTGAAGAAAGGTGACTATCAGAGGTGTGATATTAACTTGACAGGCACTCGATGTACTGCTTAGAGGTGTAATGTTAACTTAAACAGTAGTTTGTCAGAGGTGTAATGTTAACTTGACAAGAATTGGCTCGTGATAAGAGCAATTTGAGGACCTGTCATTCTATTGATGAGAATTGACAAGTGGAATTTGAAATGCCAGAGGTATAGTGTTAACTTGGCAAATTTGAGAGTTTGTTACTCTATGCAGAGTTAACAAGCAAAGTTTATACTCGACAAAGAGTATTCATTACCAGAGGTATAGTGTTAACGTAGTAATGATTGCATTTTGTGGTCCTACCATTCTATGGATGAGAATTGGTAAGGGATTTTGGAGGAAAGAGTGGACTCAAGTCCACTTAGGATTTTTAGCAAACCCTCAGCTATCAACGGATTTGAGATGCCTTTACCAACTACCGTTTGAGTTGGGCTAGCCATGCTATTCCCCTCAGCATGATGAGTTGTCGAAGACTTATGTTGGGCTTAGAAGCCAACATTTTCCTCTATCCTTAGCCATCGGAGGCGTCGGATGTTTCTGATCAGAGGTGTATTTTTAACTTGACCAGTGGAAGAATACTGTCTAGGGATAGTATTTCTTCAAGAATTTGCCATTGATTGGCATCATGAGTGTATCGCCATTCGAAGTTATGAGGCGATATGATCCATTTGAGTAGACTGACTCTACCACAAACGGTCCTTCCCATTTGGGTTGGAATTTTCCTTTTGTCTTGTGCGTCATCACCATGGGTCTTCTGACGGCTAAGACAAGATCGCCTTTCTTGAAGGTTCGTACTTTAACTTTCTTGTTGAAGGCTCTGGTGATTCGAGCTTGGTAGAGCTCGATTTGCTGTTGGGCTTGCAGGCGCTTGTCGTCTAAAGCCTCCAGTTCCTGGAGTCGCTGTCGATGCTTCTCCTCTGTCGTCATCTCCGCTGTCAAGGCGACGCGTAGAGATGGAATTTGGATTTCCAGGGGAAGGACGGCTTCGCATCCGTATACCAAGGAAAATGGCGTGGCTTTAGTTGGGGTTCGCACCGTTGTGCGGTAGGCCCATAAGCATTCACCCAACTTGTCGTCCCAGTCCCGTTGACTTTTCGAGACAAATTTCTTGAGAAGCTTGCCAATAGTCTTGTTGAAGGCTTCTGCAAGACCGTTAGCAGCAGGATAGTATGCCGTTGAGGACACACTCTGGATTCTGAACTTCGCGCAGAATCTCTGGAAAGCCTGGCTGATGAACTGGGGTCCATTGTCATGGATGATACGCCGAGGCACACCGAAGCGGTAAATAACGTGATGTTTCACGAACTTGATCACGTTAGAAGATTTTACCTCTTTCAAAGGGATAGCTTCGGCCCACTTTGAGAAGTAATCGGTTATCGCTAGAATGAACCGATGTCCTTTCGATGATGGTGGGCTGATAGGGCCAACCACGTCCATCCCCCACATTTCAAACGGCCAAGTAGAGGTCGTAGAGTGGAGGTACCCTGGTGCTTGATGGATGAAATCGCCGTGTATTTGGCAGGCGTGACATCTCTTAGCATAAGCGACAGCATCGGCGATCATCTTGGGCCAATAGTAACCCAACCTTTGGAGTCGATGTGCCAATTTCGGGCCAGGTTGATGAGCTCCACAAGTACCATCGTGGGCTTCTTTCAATATTCCTTGGGCTTCTTTTGATGAGAGGCATCGGAGCAGGATCCCGTCATGCGATCGACGATACAATGTTCGCGAAATCGCATTATAGTAGAATTTGGGGGCTTTCCTTCGGATGGCAGCCGCCTCCTTGGCGTCTTCAGGCAAGATGCCGTATAAGACAAAATCAATGTAGGGGAATCGCCAGTCTCTAGGCTCTAGACTGGTTGACACTTCAAGTGTTTCCTTGTCGTGATGATCTCCCGTTGACCCTGGGCAGTCTCCGAGTGAAATTTTTGGACAGTATAAGTCATGGCTATAGACGAATACTTTCTCCATTGCTCCAGCTGGAAGGGCTAAGGAGGCAGCAAGGGATGCAAGTGCATCTGCATGCGCATTTTGCCTGCGCGGTACATGGTCGATGTAGAAGTTTGAAAACCTCTCGGCCATGTGGATTGTCGCATTGTAATAGGGTACCAGATCTTCATGTCTGACCTCATACTCTCCGCGAACTTGGCTGACGATGAGTTTAGAATCACCGTACGCCTCGAGATTTTTAACGCCAATCTCATCGGCGAATTGCATCCCAATCAAAAGAGCGTTGTATTCCGCCACATTGTTGGAGCAGGGCTCGGTTAACGAGATAGCTCGGGGAATCACATAATTTTGTGGGGAGACGAGTACTACTCCCACCCCCGCTACTGAGTGTCCCTTTGGGCTTGTTCTTGATGCTCCATCGAAGAAAAGTTGCCACACTTGCCCTTCGAACAACGTCTGAGTCAGGCAAACTTCGGCGACCTCGTCTGGGAGATCCTCATAGAGTTTGGCTGCCCTTGGATCTGGGTGCTCAGCTAGGAAGTCCGCCACCGCTTGTCCCTTAATGGCTTTCTGCGGCAGGAAGTGCATATCATACTGGGATAGCAACATGGCCCATTTTGCCAGCCGGCCATTTAGTGAAGAAGGCTTTGTCATAAGTAACCTCAAAGGATTGACTTTTGATATGACATTTATAGTCTGGCCTACCAGATAGTGTCGCATTTTCTGAATGGCGAACACTAGTGCCAAACATTCCTTCTCGATCGGGTTGTACCGATGTTCGGCTCCGACCATTGTCCTACTTAGGTAGTAGATTGCTTGTTCTCGTCCTTGATCATCATTCTGAGCTAGTAGAGCTCCCAGGGAATGATCCATTGCTCGAACATATACCAAGAAAGGCTTTCCGGACACCGGAGCTGCAAGAACTGGTGGTTGGGTGAGGTAGTGTTTGATCTCCTCAAATGCTTTTTGACAAGCGTCGTCCCAAATGAATGAAACGCCCTTTTTCATCAGCTTGGCGAAGGGTTGGCATCTCCCAGAAAGGTTGGATATGAACCTGCGGATGTATGCCAATCGTCCTTGTAATCCCCTGAGCTCCTTGAGGCTTCTCGGGGGTTGCATCTCCTGGATAGCGCGGATCTTTTCCGGGTCCAAATGGATTCCGGTGGAAGTCACAACAAACCCTAGGAATTTGCCACTGGCTACCCCCAGGAAGGACTTGGTGGGATTCATCTTCAATTGATGAGCCCGCATGATGTCGAAGACCACCCTCAGATCAGCTATGTGATCTCCTTTAATGCGACTTTTCACCGCGATGTCATCGACATAACATTCCACCGTTTTGCGTATCTGCTGATGGAAAATGGCATTCATAGCCCTTTGGTATGTTGCCCCTGCATTCTTCAGTCCGAAGGGCATGACGGTGTAGCAATATACCCCTAGAGGTGTCCTGAAGGAGGTGTGCTTTTCGTCATCGGGATACATCTTGATTTGATTGTATCCTGAGAACCCGTCCATAAAGGACATTCGCTCGAATCCACAAGTATTGTCAATCATGACATCCGTGATTGGCAATGGGAATTCGTCTTTGGGGCAGGCCTCGTTTAGATCACGGAAGTCGATGCAGATCCGGATCTTCCCATTCTTCTTGGTGACGGGGACGATGTTGGCTACCCAGTCGGGATGCTGTTCCTCCCTGATGAAGCCAGAATCAATAAGCTTTCTGACTTCTGATTGAATTGCCTCCAATATCTCTGGACGGAACCGTCGCTGCTGTTGTTTAACAGGCTTCATGTCCGGATTGATGTTGAGGCGATGCATAGCCACTTGAGGATCAAGTCCAGGCATGTCCTCATAATTCCAGGCGAAGACGTCTATATACTCTTGTACAAGAGATATTAGATCCTCCTTTTCCGAAGGTGACAAGCCGTCACTTATGAAAATGGGCTTGGGGTTGGCCTCATCTCCTAGGTTGATCTGAACAACCTTGTCTTCTGTGGGTGGCTCACGCTGTTCAAAGCGGGTATCCCAAAGAGCATTTAAATGTTTGATCCATGGATCTGTATCAGCTTGGATCATTTCTTCATCTTCATCTTCCAGATGGCCTGTTGAAACCATGTTTACTGAAAGCCCTTTGAAGATGTTGCCGACACTGACATCTGACTCCCACGATGACGTGTCTGAAGAGCAATCGTGACCTGACGACTCTCGAGAATCAGAGGCTGATGGGACTGGAGTTGATACATAGCCCAACCCCCGGCGCGTCTGATGATAATAATCAGGTGCTTTCCCTTTTGGCACAAAGGACCGGAGCAGCGTTCTCCTTCCTTTACCGAAGTTTAATCCGGGCCTGTTGGTTAGGTCATATCCCATGCACTTCATCATCTTGAGTGCTTTTGGTTCATAATGATCGAACTGAGGGGATTCATCCTCGCCTTCCGACTCTTCGTGACGCATCGGTTCAGACGAGATTCGGCCAAAAAGTATTGGTCTTTGGCCTTTTCGTCTGGCTGGAACCATAAATATAGATTCTTGCGCATTACCATTATCTTGGTATGTCCCGAAGGATGATTTCACCGGTACATGCAAAGATGTCAAAGCATCCATTGCCGACCAGAGGTCATCGTCCACGTCGGTAGTAGTATCCGACGGTATTGAATCGGAAACATACACGGGAAAATACGCAAAATCTAAATCTTCATTAATGTACCAACCACCCGCATCGTCGGTGGTGTTATCAACATCGAGCTTATTAGTGCTCTTTACAAGGGGTTTCAACTCCCACAGGCACTCTTCGTTCTCAGGCTCAATGTCAGCCTCATTACCAGAGTCTAGCTCCTCTGGTTGCGGGGTTTCATTAGTCTCCTCAGGATCCTGATATAGGAGGGAGTCCGTGAAATA
Organism: Agave tequilana; assembly: GCA_038442645.1. Classification (NCBI taxonomy): domain Eukaryota; kingdom Viridiplantae; phylum Streptophyta; class Magnoliopsida; order Asparagales; family Asparagaceae; genus Agave; species Agave tequilana. The sequence continues at coordinate 69,238 of JAVJIF010018127.1, read as the reverse complement.
ATTTTCAACCCCTTTAAACGGATGCCTTTCGGCAATCAACGTTCGAACTTGTCCACTCTCGTCAATGTATTTCATGACTTGGTGGAGAGTGGAGGGAACGATGGAATTACGGTGAATCCATGGTCGTCCCAGCAACAGGTTGTAGGAAGTGTCAGCGTCAATGACGTAGCATGTCACTTCCGACTTGAGGCTCCCGATCTGGCATTTGAGCTTGATCTTCCCCATCGGACGGGAGCTATTGGCATTAAACCCGTAAATAGTTGTCTGGGTAGGGCTCAGACGATGGGTAGGAATGCCCAGAAATTGCATGACTCGGCGAGGTATGATACTCAGCGCGGACCCTGGGTCTACCTGGATGCGATTTACCTCGGACGACCCGATATATCCTGTGAAGTATAGGGGTCGGTCATGCTTCCCTTTAACCTGCATGTCGTCTGTTGTGAAGGTGATGCAGGGAGCATTTGGGGAGGCGTGGAGGCAATCCTCTACATCTTCCTCCCTTGGCACGCGGGTCATGAAGACCTCAGCATTTGCCAAAGCTTCTTGTAGAGCCTCTCTGGTTGACTTTGATAGCCTCAGGAGTTCATACAAGGTGATGCGTGCCGGGATGTTGGCTAGTTGAGCCAAGACATCGAAGCGGTAAGGTGTCGAGGATCCTTCCGCTGCACCTTTTGAAAGAACCCGAGAAAACTGGGTTTCTTTCTGTTTCTCCACAGGTGGTTTTGTGGAGGGCTTGGCTGGTTCTACGGCTGGTTGCGGAGGAGCCGCTGCCGTCTCGCCGTACTGCTTCAAGTATGCCTGTCCTGAACGGGTCCCCGCCGTCGGTTGGCTGGGCTCTGCGGCCAGGACTATTGTTTCCTCTTCTGAGTCAGTCAACGAGGGAACATCAGTATCCGCTTCTCGAGAGGAAGCGCAGATCACATGGCACGATGAAGCTTTTGCCTTGCCTTTGGACTTTCTGTTGGTCACAGTAGTCCATTGTTGTTCATCGACGAGGTCAGGGTGGACCCACATGGTTTCCCCCCGAGGTGTAGGGACGGCTACCAAGCCCTTCTCCTGTTGCTGGTGAGGGTCTGTGTTGACCACTCTTAATTCTCCCTTGGAATAGGAGTTACCCCTGCAGGTGTAGGAGGTTGTCTCCCGAACTGGAGAACTGACGTCACATTGGCCGTCACTTTCTTCTGCTCTGGTCGGAGTTTTAACACTTCCGCGTCAATCAGAGCCTGGAGGATGTCCTTGAAGACATAGCAGCTTTTGGTAGGATGTCCCAACATTCTGTGGTACATACAGTAGTTGGGATTGTCGGTCTTGCCGACTTCCTCTGGGCGTCTAACTTCAGGGAGCTTCAGTCGATTGCTCTTGTTGAGTAGCTTGAAGAGCGAATCGACATGTTCCTCCTTGAAGGAATACTGCTTGTTGGGGCGTGGCTGGCTTGAAGAGCCACTCGCCCTGCCTGTTTGAGGTTTGGCGGGAGATTTGGTCTCTGTTGCCAAATTATCCTTCCGCTTTGTTTGGAGGGATGTGTCTGGTGCCGGTGCACGCCTTGTTGACCTTTCCGGCCGCGGCTTGCCTTCCTCCGCTCGGACGCGGGCGACAATCTCCTCAGCCTGTTCACCTTGCTGGACTAATTGTTTCCAGGTGCGGCTTTCAGCAACTCCTATTTGAGCAAGGAGTGAGGTCTGGAGATTATGACGACATGTTTCCACCAGGGTGGCCTGGGTCATGCCGCTTGGACATCGGAGTGCCACGTTCCGAAATCTTTCTACGAAAGACTTAACGGACTCTCCCTTTCGCTGTTTGGTAGCTAAAAGGGTGGGCATTGTCACTTCCGAATCATCTTCGAAGAAGCGTGTCAGAAACAGCTTCTCCAAGTCACTCCAGTTCTTGATTGAACCTTCTGGGAGCTTCATGAACCATTCAAAGGCCAACCCTTTCAGGGTGCCTATGAACAGTCGCGCCAGTATAGCGTCGTTATCTACTACATTCCCGGTCTGGGATTTGAAGTAGTAAATGTGCTGGTTGGGTGACCCCTTCCCGTCAAATGCTTGGAGAGTTGGAGCCTTGAACTTAGGAGGGTACGGGACTAAGTCCCACTCGGCCGGATAGGGCCGGACTACTCCAGCCTCTTGGAGATCTTTACGACTGGCAAGGGCATTGAGTCGTTGCTCCAGCAGGCTCATTCTTTTAGCATGAGCCTTTTCCGGGTCTGGGTCGCTTCTTGCCTGCGACGAGGGCTTAGACACATCCGAGGTAGATCGTCGTGTCTCGTCGGAAGGTTCGGAGGGTGGGCTTCCTCCCTTTCTCCCTTTCCCCTTCGGCCGTCTAGGAGGAGATCTCGCTCTTTCTTCAAGCAATTTCTCAAGCATATGCTTGAGGGAGTCAATGGATCTCTGTTGAGAGGCGATTATATCCATCTGGTGCTTCTGCGTCTGTTCTAAACGCCTGGCCGTCTCCTCAGGAGTGTCTGCCATGTAAGCGGAAGCCTCCTTCTCGACGGAAGAGTTTGAAGCCTGCGACTCCACTACAGCGGAGTGAGAATCACCCATTCTAATGCCGCGGGCTAAGGCATTATAGTCAATTGGGGGAATGGCCCCCGTCGGGTGCGAGTGTGTTGATACACCCCCTCCGGCTCAGAGTCTGATTCCTCTGAGTTGACCATTGGTTGTTTTCCCTTGCTTCTGCTAGTCATGTTTGCAGTAAGCTCCGGGTATTCAACATCTGAGAAGGTTCTCCTTCTGTGGGAGCGTCTTCTTTTGGCTGACGGGGGAATCAGGGTCAGCTGTCTGATTAAGGACCGCTGGTGCACGCCTGATCCATAATGGCATCCAGAGAGCATATGGATGAGCTGTTGACAGCAGCATGACGAAGTGGCTTGATTGGCACTTCTTTTCCTTGTCAAATAATCCCTCAAATCCGTGGGAGGGGGATTAAGAGACTGGTCTCGCAACGTCGAAGACGGGAGACAGTCATGTGTTGTTCAGCCTGGACGCGGACTTCAGGGACGCGGCTCTCATGACGCGGCTGTATGACGCGCACGCGAGTCTCGCGTTGCTGCCTGATGCGTTTGGGCAGAGTTGCTTGAGAGAGAGCGGGCTGCTGGGCCCCACGCCTACGAGTGCGTACTTCCTGCGTTTGAAAAGACGCGGAGGTTTCACCCTGGCGTTTGATGAGTTGGTCCTCAGAGGACTCAACTTGAGGAGTCTCGCGTTTGGGTCGCCAAACGCGGATCTCACGCACTGGACGAGGTGCGGGCAAGGCATCAGATTGTATGCCGCGTTCACCCCCAGTCGGACAACCAACGGTTCTGACTTGGAGTTGACGCGCGCGTCTCCTCTGTCGACGCTCAGCATTCCGGTTGCGTCGTGGAGGAGGGGAGAAACCAACAATCTCCTGGTTTACAGAACCAAGAGTGTTCACCACGCGGGTCTCCTGAGAGACGTTGACGCGGGTATTCTGCGCGACGCAGTTGATCGCAGCAGCAGTGGTGCCTGGGACCACGCGGGCCTTCTGGGAGGCGTTGGCGCGTGTGTTCTGTGCGACGCGGTTGATCGCAACAGCAGTGCCTGAGGTCACGCGGGCCTTCTGGGAGGCGTTGGCGCGTGAACTTGTCTTGGCACAGTGGGCATCGGCACCCGGCAGAGCCTCAGATTGGGCTTTGGGTAGCTTTTCAGTTGAGACCCTGCGGCAGACGCGGGTCTTTGGGCTCTTGGAGCCAGAAGAGAGGAACTCTTCATACTTCGCCTGGTCGAACTCGACAACGAGCGTTTCGACCATCTTCCCTTACGGAGAACATCATCCTGCGCCACAGCTTGTTCGTCGGTAACAAACAGATTCCCCAGCGGAGTCGCCATCTCTTGTAGGTGCCCGGAAGGAGATTAGGGGAGAAGATCGGGGTTTAAAATATTTCCTTGAATCAGTTGAAACAATTACAACCAGACTTTCCTTTCTTTCCGGTTACAAGGGAGGGAGGATGTTGAGTCTTGAATCCCCCCTTTATTTAATGCTGGGTTCTTCGTGTGGCGGTGGAGAGTGAATCTTGTTCTCCGTTGACCGGATGACTGTTTGGACCGTCGGGGATCTTCTCTTCGGTCGGTAGAGAGAGTAACTCGGCTCTGTCTACCAAAACTCTAGAAGAGGAGCTAGGCAAAGAGCAGCTAGTACACAGTAAGCTTGCTGAAGAGTCTTCTCTCCTTCTCTGTTGGTGATGCCTTCGTCCGGTGATTGTGCGTGTATCTCTCTATGCGTGTGCCTCTGTGTTGATGCCAACAGGGCTATTTATAGAGGTCCCTGGGGATGAACGTGCCCCCCTGAAAACGCTCCACAATGAGGGGCCACTTCCCGCTACATGTGCGGTGACTGGCCCCTTATTTCGGGTAGTTGCAACTGAGACGCGGGTGTCGAGCCAACGCGTCCTGATGCCGAGACGCGGGTATCGAGCCAACGCGTCCTGATGCTGAGACGCGGGCGTTGAGCCAACGCGTCCTGATGCCGAGACGCGGGCGTTGAGCCAACGCGTCCTGATGCCGAGACGCGGGTGTCGAGCCAACGCGTCCTGATGCTGAGACGCGGGTGTCGAGCCAACGCGCCCTGATGCTGAGACGCGGGTGTCGAGCCAACGCGCCCTGATGCTGAGACGCGGGTGTCGAGCCAACGCGTCTTGAGCTTGGATCTCTGCTTTTAAAGGCTTGTCTGTTTTTTAGACAGCCTACAGCCGGCCGACCGAGGCTCCAATGGTCAGATTTTTGACCGTTGGCGGTCGACCGGGCCGGTGGACCGACAGCAGTCCAGAGCTGCTGACTGGACCCCAACGGCTAGTTTTCTTTGGCCTATAAATTGGGGGTTTCTTGGACTGTTTTGGATAAGATTTTAAGTAGGTTTTTGCACCAGTTTTTCCTACTCTATTAAGAGATTTTCTCCACTTGTTTAAGAGCCAAATACTCCATTCAAAAGGAGAGTTTATCAATAGTTTTCAAAAGTGATTTTCTTGTGTTTCCACCACAACTTCAATCCTTGTTTTTCTCACAATCACTTGAGCTATCCATTACTATATCTACCTATAGGGATCTTTGTTGTGAGAGGATTTTATGTGATCAAAGTGTTGTGATCACCAAAGTACTCATCTTTGCTTTGAGGAGGCGGACTTGTGTGTTCGCGGTGTTTTGAGTTCTTGTGTGAACTCTTTGTAGAGGTGCGGCCTCGGCAAGCTAGTGGACTTGCGGTGTGTTCTTGCGGGAACGAGTGAAGGGACTAGAGAGTCCAAGGAGTTCAAGTGTGAACTCGCCTTGTAGGTGTTGCGGCACCGAGTGATCCGGTAGGATCGGTTTTTAGTGGAAATCCTTCAAGTGTTGAAGGCGGGGACGTAGAGCAAGTGTGCTCGAACCTCGAAACAAATCTCCCGTGTTTGCGATTGCTCTCTCTATCTCTTACTTGTTTATATCTTGCATGTTTATATTGCTTTCATCTTTATATGCTTGATATATATTTGTGCTCATATTGTTATATGTTTGGGGATTGTTTGCTAACACTAGTATTCAACCAAGAGAGCCAACGCGGCACCTCAACTCTTATTTTGAGGAATCTTGAGGAGTTAGTCCAGAGCCCTTCACGGGGAATCCGGCTACACTCTTGTGCTATACTTAGTGTTTAGTTTAAGTAGTTTTAGTTTGCAGAAATAGTTTTTAATTCCACATTAATTGACCATTAGATTAGCTAGTCACCTATTCACCCCCTCTCTAGGTATATTACAGTACTGTGCTACCAGAGCCAATAGGATGCAAATTGAAGAATGCTTTACAACATGAGAAAATACCTCGTTATAGTCAATTCCTTCTCTTTGTGCGTAGCCTTTTGCTACCAATCTGGCTTTGTAGCGCACCATATCTTTTTTTAGAGATCCCTGCTTCTTTGCGTACACCCACTTATAGCCAATTACCTTCTTTCCTTTGGGTAACTCTATGAGTTCCCAAGTGTTATTTTTGTATAGAGAATTCATCTCTTCTTTCATGGCATCTTTTTACATCTTTGACTCTGAACTGATTTCAGCTTCCCTGTATGTAGATGGGATTGCCTTTTCAACGACCGAAAGAGTATAAGCGACAACCATATCTGTAGTGAGCCAACTTGGTTTACGCGTGTTCCTTCTTGGTCTTCTAACTGCACTAGATTCAAGAACATCACCCATGATCTATTCTTGATCCTCATCATCACCAACATCTGCTTCAGCTACTTGATCATTACCTTGTGTCACCTTAGGCATGATTCTCAAAGACATTGAACTTTCTAGAGATGGTGGATTAGCATTATTCTCCACTTGCTGCGATACTTCTTTGGTCTTGACAATCTCCACCTGCCAAGAGATTTTAGGCTTCAACATTAAAGCCTCATCAAATGTGACATCTCTACTGAAAATAAATTTCATGTCCTTAGGATCCCAGAGTTTGTAGCTTTTTATTCCTTTCCTGAATCCTACAAACAATCCCTTCTTCGTGGGTCTAACTTATCTTCATTAACATGATAGTATGCTGGACAACCAAATACTCTTAGCAAATCATAATCAGGAGCAGTTTTTCTAAACCAAACCTCTAGAGGAGTTTTCCCTCCAATCGCAGACGAAGGCAACCTGTTGACAAGATAGCAAGCATATGCCAAAGCCTCAGCCCAAAAATTCTTTGATAATCCGGCATTAGATAACATACAACGAGCCTTCTCTAGCAAGGTCATGTTCATCCTTTCTGCTACCCCGTTCTGTTGCGGTGTTTCCCTCACTGTGAAGTGCATTTCTATGCCCTCATCACGACATAGCTTAAGGAAAGGATCACACCTATATTCTCTTCCATTATCTGAACGGAGGACCTTGATTTTTCTTTCCGTACTTCTCTCCAAATTCCTCTCCACTCCACAAATAATTCTAGGACTTCTCCTTTGTGCTTCATGGTATATACCCAACATCGCCTAGAATAATCATCAATGAAAGTCACAAAGTAGTGATTACCTCCAATTGATGCAGTCTTGGTAGGTCCCCGAACATCGGTGTGAACATAATCCAGAATCCCCTTGGGGCAATAAGTTGTTGTACTGAATTTCACCTTGGTCTTCTTTCTGATGACGCAATGTTCACAAAATTCTAGCTTGCAGGTTCCGACACCTTTCAATAATCCTTGTCTTGCAAGCGCTTGCAAAGACTTTTTACCTGTGTGTCCCAGCCTCATATGCCATAGCCTGGTTGAGTCATCATCTGAATCAGTAGAAGTCTCCACTTGTCTTGTAACAGTACTACCCTTCAAGTAGTAAAGATTGTTCTGACGGACGGCCTTCAGAACCACCATTGAGCCTTTGGTCATCTTGAAGACTCCATCCTTTATTAATACCACAAGAACCAATGTCTTCAAAGCTCCAACAGAGATAAGGTTTCTCTTAAGTTAAGGTACTTACCTCACTTCCTTCAATTCTCGTATCATCCCATCGAACATCTTGATCTGAATTGTTCCTACACCTTGCATGGTACATGGATGATCATCACCCATAACAACCGAACATCCATCTAGTTTCTCAAAGTTAGAAAATCAATCCCTATTCGGGTATACATGGTATGTAGCACCAGTATCTAATATCCACTCAGTATCTCTTGAGTAGCTAATGATAGGAGTAGTGATAGAGAAAGAGAATACCGATGAGTCCGAGTCTGATCCACCTGCCTTGAGGTACTGGCTTGAGTACTGACCACCCGTGCAAGATTTGCCTCAGTCTTTGACTCCTTCTTCCCTTTGGCCTTTGGACAATCAACTTTGCCCAAATTCTTTGCAGAAGGCACACTGGTTCTTCTTCAGATCTCTAAAACCTGGCCTGGACTTTGATCTCTCACGTTCACCTTTGACTTTCCTGTATGAACCTCTGCCTCTTACCGCCAATGCTTCAGCTGATGTGCTCGCCTGAGAAGGCAGTCTATCTTGCCTCCTCGTATCATAGTTAGCAAGAGTAGCCGACACTTCATTATAGTTAAGGGATTTTCTACCATTGATCAATGTTAAAGTAAAAGTCTCATACTCCTCTATAGGAAGAGAGTTCAAGAGAATTACCGCTTTATCTTCTTCATCGACCTCCACATCCACATTAACTAAATCTGTAAGAAGTTTTGTGTAGCGAATCAAGTATTCGTTGATGGAGCATCCTTTCTTCATCTGAAAACTATAAAGCTTACTCTTCAGTTGTAACCTTGATTCAATACTTTTAGTCAGATACTTTTTCTCTAGGATCTCCCATAACTGCCTCGCAGATGTTTCGTGCAACACATGATACTTAATGTCTTGTGTCAAACAAGACCTGATTAAGCCACACGCTGTTCGGTTTATCTTATCTCAATCTTCTTCAGTGGTTGAGTATCGTTTCTTCTCCAATCGCAGAGTGTCTTCGAGATTTGATGTCGTCAGTGTATCAATCACCTCATATCTCTCCACATACCAAAATTGTTCGTGCCATTGAATTTCATCACATCAATCCTCAGCGGATGTGAATTCATGAATTTCTCCATCGATGTACTTTCTCCAGCCATCTTCTTAACTGAATCCTCAAAGCAATGCAGAAACAAACGGAGTTAGTTAAAACAAATTTGATAAAGATAAGATCTTTACCTCCACACGAAACCCTAGTAGAGTTTCCAAAACTATCTACTCTTTCGAATTGATTCCTTGAGCAATCTACACGCTGTTTTGAGACCGACACACGATCTCACAAACAGTCCCAACGCTAATCCGAGATCAACACATGATCTCCGCCAAGCAGCAACTGATGCTCTTGGAATCACCAGATGATCCCACGACGAACCTGGGATACTCTGATACCAATTTTTGTGCGCAGACCAACAATCAATGAGGAACCCTTCAGTCACAAATGCAGTAGAGAAGTACCACCCAATGACAAAAATAAGGAAATAATAGGAAGAAAGCAAAACACAAGATTTAACGAGGTTCGACAAATTGCCACGTCCTCGGGGCAAGGAAGAGAGAGTGCTTTATTGATTTAATAACCAATACAATATCATGCATACATATGAAGAGGACTCTGCCCCTTTATTTATAGCGAAGAAGACCTAGAAGAATTGAAAACCTCAATTGAACTCGTTTCCAATTTAGAACAGAAATCTGAAATCTGGAAGGATCCGTCTGTCGGTCGACCGGCCGGTCAACCGACCCAAGTCCCGGTCGACCGCTCCAACCCGAGAGCAAAGCCTTGTCAGTCGGTCGATCGGGCGGTCGACCGTTCTTCTCCTCTGGTCGACCGGACGGTCGACTGGTATTACCTGTGCATGTTGGCGCACACCAGTCGACCGGCCAGTAACTGCTGTCGGTCAATATTGTCTTCGTCTTTGGCTACCTCTCTCTCTTCCTACAGGCGCCGCGTTGTCGAGCGAACCGCTTCGTCGACATGACGCCAACGTGGCATGTCAGAAGTCGATTTTTTGAATAAGTTTTGAGGGAGATCATTTTTTTAACTATTTATTATGAAAGAGTTTTTTTTTTTTTTTTAATGCCCCTGGGACACTGCCCAAGTGCCCATAGTCTTCATTTGGAGCCAGTATACTCTACTTTCAAAGAAAATATAAAACCCCTCAATTTTAGTCAATTTGTCATATGTTGTGCCCACTTTAAAGTTACAATATTTGAAAGAAAATATTCATTTTAGGCAAGTGTGCTCCCTTCTGCTGAGGCCCACGGAGATTCAAAAGTTGGGTTTTTGTTGGGTGCCCTAATGTTGTCCTAACAACATAGTCAAAAATCACTCTTCCTTTCGGAAAAAATTATTAAAGTATTTAACTATGGCCTCTAGTTTCCTTGAAATAGTTTCCGTGAAGAGATGGCAGTGAGTAAAAATAAATTCAAGAGAAAGTCCTAACAAAGACTACATATAAAGTTTCACTCTAACTGTCATCTGCAACAATATTATTGAACAAAAATAGGTTGATGCACCATCATGTTATGAGTTTATTTGTGTGAGTCACAAACACATGTTATAAGAAAATCAATCTCGCATTGACACAGATAAAATGTAAGACGAGGTTCAAAGACTATAAATTTTTGTAATCTTAAAATCCAACGTCTTATTAATGCGTCAATATAAGATTATCCCTCTTATAATATGTGTGGCTCACACATATCAGCCTATCCGGATTCTTAGATCCTCAGCAGGTACTTTTCCTTTGCTCTGAATTCTCTGGAAAAAAGTTTAGATTGTTTTGTTGAATTCACCTCTTTTTGTCTTAATATTGCAAAAAGAATTACAATAACAGTTCTCTATTCCTCTAAAAAGGAAATAGCTATAAAGATTCGGGTTGGCTTGAAGTCTGTTTAGTAGCTGAGAGGATGCCCAAATGAATGGTGACTAATAAGTCAAACAAGAAAAATGCTTCAGATGCTCTTTAGAGTATCTATTTAACTATTCACATTGGCCTTAAAAAAAAACTGTTAAATGACTTAAAAAATAACAATGGAAGAAAGCTTTAGCATCATGAGTGTAAACGTCACAAAAAGTATTTGAATAATAACGGCCAAGAAATGTTCACCGGGTGGGTTAAATATGCCCAAATCCAAAGGGATAACATAACAATTGACAAGGAAAACAAATTGCTTGATACTTGAGAATCCTTGTTAGTGTCATTTAAGGCATGTTTGTTTCGGCGCAACTAAAAAGAAGATAGCACAGTTGGAGAGAAGAGAGAGAAAAAGAGAGGAGAAATCCCATGAGGGGAAGACACGTGGCAAAATCAAGACCTCCTCCTCGTTTGCTTGCTAGAGGAAGAGTTGTGGCAGCTGAGTTAGCGGAGGAGGGAAGGAAAGCTGAGTTAGCGGAGGCGGGGAAGATATTCCTCCCTTGAAAATCCAGCCGGAGACTCCCTGAGCTCCCCGATCAAGGCGAGATAGAGATAGGGGAGAGGAGGAAGAGAATCGGTCCTTTTTTTTTTTCCCTCTCTTCCTTTTTCAATCTTCCAACAATCAAACAACAATTAAAGAAGGGAGGAAGCCTTCTCCGCTTCAAGCTCTCTCCTCTTTCCCTCTTTCCTCTCTCTTCCAGGCTCCAAATAGGTCTTAGTGTTATAATCTGTAAAACTCAACATCAAGAAAGTAATTAATGATTGTTAATGACATTAGCAGGTACATTGGGTTCTACAAGGGAATACAGAGCGCAGGGGCCGTCGTCGCTTGGCAAGTCGACACACGCAAGACCCCACTGCTTGCGCGCTGATTTATTAGTGGTGTTATTGGTGGCGCTCGCTGTCAAGGACGGGGAGCTACCCATTACTGGTGTTATTGGTGGTGAGCGCTGTCAAGGATAGGGAGCCAGCAGATGACATCGAGAAGAAAGTAAATTTTGTTGCTGCCCCGGCAGATGACGATAATTTAGGGGCTGTTTGGTTGCAAGGAAGTGGGCAGAAGTAAGGAAATAGGGAAGTATAATTACTCACTTCCCTATCTATCCAAACACCGGAAAAGGAAAATAAGAAAACATCTTTTCCTTTTATCTTTTCTCTTTTACACAACCATTTCCTCACTTCTAGAGTGCTACAGTTAATTTTGTGGTCATGTAAATCACATTTGTAATAAATTGTAACACAAAACAGTTAATTTTTTGATCATGTAAATCTCACTTGCATTCTAATTATAGTCTATTTTTTATTTTTCTTAATAAATTTTTATTTTAATATTATTTTAAGGTCAACTTTGTGGTTAACTTTTTCACTTCCACTTTCACATTACCATCCAAACACCGGAAAAGACAAAATATTTTTCAAACCACACTTCCCAACAACATCCAACACCGGAAAACTTACTAACCAATTCTCAAGTCCCAAACGGAATTATTACTAGTTCCTCAATTCCTCACTTCCACCCTTAACCAAACAAGCCCTAAAGAAGTCGAGTTTGGAAAATCTGCTTGAAAGAATTTGATTTACTTTTTCTTCCCCTCTCGTTGTTTGTGTTCATTTATGGTCTGTTTGGTTGTCGTAATTGACCGTAATTCGTAAATCGTAATTGGTAAAGTCTTTTACAGTTGTGAATGAGTTACATGCATGTAAGTTTACGGTGTTTGGTTAGTAATATAAAGTTATAAGTGGGAAAGTGTATTGTATTTTACGGTGTTTGGTTGTCATAATGTGTAAGTCGTAAGTGAAAAAGTTCACCACAAAATTAACTATTTGCTGATTTAAAAAGTTTTAATATTACAAATAAATATTAAAAATGTTAAATGTTAACATAAAAAAATAATATAAATTTGCATGACCACAAAATTAACTGTAACTGGGCTGTAAGTGAGTAGTAATTGGGTTGCAAGTGAGTGGTAGTTGAGTGGCGTAAGTTTTTTATGAATTACGGTCCAAACAAACGCCATAGTTGTAATTGGGTTGTAAGTCATTTACGAATTACAGACTTTTACACCTTTTACGGCGAAACAAACATCCCCTTAGTATAGTGGTCAGATTCTGATCTGCACCAGGATCACGGCACGTGTCCCGCCTTATCAGAGACTCCCGAAGACAGGCGACAAGAGGTACCAGTGGAACATTTTTCCAAAACATCATCCCTCCATTCCCGAGGTCACGCTTCTCCGTTCTCGAGGTCACTCCTCTTTTCAAAGATTAAATTGTCTCGAGACTACTCCTCCTTCTGAGAGCATCACCATCCCAAGATTGATTCTTTCAGTCAGGGGCAAGATGGGTGCATCAATTGACCTCCTTGATCAGCGCTTATATTCATGAGATCGTTACGCTGCCAGATCATCCCTCATTTCAAACGTGCAACAACTCCTATCCCCAAGTACACTGTTACAGAAAATAGTTGGAATCGCTCATGCAATCAAGAGCACAATTCAGGACGTTACGAAGAAATCTCAACATGCAAATCATATGGTTACGAAAATATGTATGACTCGCACCAACAATAACAATTCTCAAAGTATTTATACACTGAGAGTTGGACGAAGAGGTAGTTCATGAAAAACCGGATCGACTGAAAAGAATACAAATCATTTCTCATTGTACCAGAGATTTCAAACAGAGTTTTAGCTTTGTAGAGTTCACTGTAACCCTTTGAAAATAGTGAATTTTCTCTTCCTTCTCATGTTTTTTTTTCTTTCAAATTTGAGTTTTCACGTAAAATCTCATGCCTTAGCTTGCTCTCCATGTAAATCCCTGAGTTACTTTCATTCTCCGCAGTACGAAATTGACCACTCGATCAATCGTGTCATGAAATCTCCACCGTATTTAGTCAGGGTGATAGTAAGTGAAGGTTGATGCAGAAAAGAGTTATAACCCCAATTATGCAGCTTAAAATTGTTGTATTTCAATTACTATGCTTTGTGATTTTTCCATCTTGTTATGTTGACAATCATAATTAATTTCCTAATATAAACCAAAGTATGAAAGCCCTCTCCCTACGGTGTTGTTTGGTCTGCTCTCTAATAGAAATGCAACGTACATTACACGCAACAAACAAACACCGTAAGCTTCAATTTTTTCCGTTGATTTATTTATTGCGGTGTTTCTTGTTTTGATTTAATTAAGAATTGGTATAATACTAAGTTTTAGAGGATAAAACAAAAAGAAGTAGCATGCTAGGCGGGCAATAACATTTTTGCTGCAAATAGCAATGATTAATTTAGCAGCATTATTTGTTGTCGTTTCCGCATACAATTTGTAGCTCATTTGTTATTTCTGGCCGACACGCAGTCATTGGACGCAAGAAGTTGCATTTTAGTGGTAATTGTGTGGGTGATACCCAACACGTGACATGAGGGGCCCCGTAACAGGCCTTGGCCCAATGAGATGTGCTCGACTAGGTCTGCTTGGTTGTAGTAATTGGTCGTAATTCGTAAGTTGTAATTGGTAAAGTCTTTTACATTTGTAAATGAGTTACGTGTATGTAAATTTTACAGTGTTTGGTTGGTAATATAAAATTGTAAAGTGGAAAAGTGTATTATATTTTACGGTGTTTGGTTGTCGTAATGTATAAGTCGTAAGTGAAAAAGTTGACCACAAAATTAACTATTTGGTGATTTTAAAAGTTTTAATACTGCAAATAAATATTAAAAAAAGTTAAATATTAAAAAAATTTCATATTAATATATAAAAATAATACAAATTTGTATGACCACAAAATTAACTGTAAGTGAGCTGTAAGTGAGTAGTAACTGGGTTGCAAGTGAGTGTTAGTTGTGTTACGTAAGTCTTTTGCGAATTACGGTCCAAACAAACGCCATAGTTGTAATTGGGTTGTAAGTCATTTACGAATTACGGACTTTTACGCCTTTTACGGCGAAACAAACGGCCCCTAAACAAAGTAGGCGAGCAAGTAATGGCCTACCTGTTTCAAACCCAGACAAGGGCAAGTCGACTACCTCGGGCCCAAGGTCGATTCCGACACCAACGGGTACAGCCTACTCTCAGAGTCCCACCTCAATAGAAACTTCTCGGAATTCTTGCTGCTGAAGAAGTCTACTCGCTAAATAAATTTAACATTTATGGTAATTTGGCCATAGAGTAAAACCTCTCTATAGAGCGACCCCTTATAAACAGATTCTAAGACCGTAATTGAAAAGTACGTTCTGGAAACACTAAATTTACCACCATACTACTGTCATCAACCGCGGGTCTAATTTAGGCGTTGGAGGGGTTTCGACTAGGTTCAAGCCCCGATCTCCCTAACATTGTTCCTCGTGCTTGCAGATATTGACTGACAATCAACCTATCAACCCATTCACAAACAACCTTGCGAGTTTGCAAAAACAAACTGTGAGCCCAATTTCGATCCCATGACTTCTAGTGTGTGATGACCAACTATACCACCCAATAATTTGGTAACATAGTGTAAAAAATTTGTATTTAAGGTTTAATAATCGGGTCAAACGGGTCGGGTCGGGTCGACCCGACTAAGTACGGGTCGGATCTGGGTCTGAATTTTTGACATGTATATAATCAGGTCGGGTCAGCCCAACCCGATTATTATAAGGGTAATCGGTTGGGCCGACCCGACCTAATTGCCACCCCTAGTAATAAGTACTCATGTAGTTGTCAGCGAGGCAGGGTGGTCAAACTTTCTAGCTAGTAGAGGGGTATCAGTCTCAAGTTCACATCTTATCCTACCTCTTGTGTTAATTTCAAAACAAAGGTACTAATGTAGCTTTATCTGTATCCAAACAAATCGTTCTTACCTGTACCTAAGATGCAACTTCTTTCTTTTGCCCCCTTCTACAATTTTCTCACTCTTGTCGCAAGGAGATATCGGGTCTATTTGGTTGTTGTAATTAGCCGTAATTCGTAAGTTGTAATTGGTAAAATCTTTTACATTTGTAAATGAGTTACATGCATGTAAGCTTTATGATGTTTGGTTGGTAATATAAAGTTGTAAGTGGAAAAGTGTATTGTGCTTTACGGTGTTTGGTTGTCGTAACGTGTAAGTCGTAAGTGAAAAAGTTGATCACAAAATTAACTATTTGGTGATTAAAAAATTTTAATATTACAAATAAATATTAAAAATGCTAAATATTAAAAAAAATTAATATTAACATTAAAAAAAATACAAATTTGCATGACCACAAAATTAACTGTAACTGGGCTGTAAGTGAGTGGTAATTGGGTTGCAAGTTAGGGGTAATTGGGTTTTGTAAGTCTTTTACGAATTACGGTTCAAATAAACGCCGTAGTTGTAATTGGGTTGTAAGTCATTTATGAATTACGGACTTTTACGCGAAACAAACGACCCCGATGCCCAATATGTATATTTGAAACAATCCAAATCCCAACAAAAGTTTATTTGAAATTTGTGGAGTTTTATTTGGACTTCTATTCATCATGATCTCCCTGTCACTGCCCCTCCAATTAATTCTACCCCCAATCATAATTACAAATAAAAATTAATTAATTATAAATATTTATTAATACTAATATTACTTATTGATAATTAGTAACTATATCAGTAATAACTATATCTTATTATTGCTCATTATTTTTAATGATATAAAGTTAATTGTAATTAAGTAATTATTAATATTATTAGTACATATTGATAATAATATTTAAGTATTAATATAAAATAATAATAATTAATTAATTCACATTTATTGCTAATAAATATAACTAAAAAGTAATTAGCTATTAGTTAATAACCATGGTTAATTATATTAACTGATTTTTTTTTACTTGTTATAAAATTCTTGTAAGTAATTTTGTGATAAATCTAAGTAATTAGTGAAAAAGTTAGTAACAATAACTCAATTTCGACCTACTTAGCATATTTATAAGATAAAAATAAGAAACAATGACTTGTCTAGCGAGGCGAGAGTGAGTAAGAACGAAGGAGCTCGCTAGTGGAGGCTGACAACGGATTGCGTTACACTGGGCTTTATGGGATTTGCTCGCGGGGGAGCCATGACCATGGCGTCGACGTCTTTAGTTAACTTTTGTTGTATTTTTCATTTTTCCATGAAAGTCTATTACGTGTATGTTCTAGATTTTTGTTATTTTTTTTCCAGGGATGGCTCATTAATAGTTATTAATAGAACGTAGGGGGTGTTCTTGGTCTCATGGTCTATTTCTCAGAAAGAAACAATGACATGTCATTTATTAGTAATTATAAACATTCGTTATTTGTAATTAGACTTTTGTTTTGGTTTGAATATTTATTTTATTTTCAACTATTGTATAACCTTTCAATTTATATATAATATTAGTTAAGTATGGAAATTAAATAATATATTATGTTTATAGAATATTATTTAAACCATAAAAGTTAGTAGCTAATTAACTAGTCATCATTCAATTATTACTAATAACAAACTAAACAATAATTAATAATAACTAATAATAATTACTCTAATGTTCAATATGAGATACTATTTATACTATTTATTAAAAATAGCTAACTCACGCTAGGTTAGCTTTTAATGTATTTAAATAACTAATAGTTCCACAACATTGAAAGTCCTTTAAAAGTATTCTATTTACGGTCTAAATTATACTAGTCTCAGTACAAATTATCCATGCCCAAAGTGCCTAGTAAAATTCAACTAAGAAAATTCAAGTTTTAATCAAAATTGAGCGATGCGAGGTTTTCTCCAGTGACTCCTTCACAAACTTTGCTCGTCTTCGTCCTCGTCGAGCGAGAGAGAGAGAGAGAGAGAGAGAGAGCTCTCCTTCTTCTGCCCCCACCCTCCTCCTCCTCTCTCCCTCCAACCTCCTTCTATTCTTCCTCTCTCGACGCATTCATCGCTTCGCTCACCGCCGTCGCTCGGTTTCCCACCGTTAAGGTACACTACTATGACAAATTGTCAAATCTGACTCGAGAATTCCAAACCTAATAACCCCTTTAGCTTGGGTCCTTTATACCATACTACTAAAAGCAAAATCCTCAATTCAACGAATCTATTAGGTTTCGTAGTCCCAATTCAACCCCTTCTTTCCCCAATTAGGTTTAGTTAGATTTCATAGATTCACTCAATCTTTTGTATATACATATAAAAGATAATAAAATCACATGAAACTCCAAAAGTGGAATATAAAGAGACCCAACCGCACCCTAGCTGTAGCCCAACCGAGTCCAATCTCAATGCGGACTCAATGCGGCTCAACTGGGTCAAATCCCGAGTCCTGGCCTCAAATCCTCAGATTTACTCCTTGAAAAGCTACTTTCTACTAACGAAACAGGACGATGCTGTTGCCCTCTGTTAAATTCACGCCCATCACAGCAGCAGGCTTTATCTCCGCGTTAAAGCCAACTCCACCGTCTCCCTCGATTGCAAATTAAGTTAGGGTTACGGTGTGGGAAGGGGATGGAGAAACCGGAGGCGATGCCGCTCAAGCTCTTCAACTCGATGACGAAGGAGAAGGAGGAGTTCAAGCCCAGAGAAGAAGGCAAGGTCGGCATGTACGTCTGCGGCGTTACTCCCTACGATTTCAGCCACATCGGCCACGCCCGCGCCTACGTCGCCTTCGATGTCCTTCACAGGTCGCTTCTCCCTCCTTTCTCTATATTCAGTTTTTTTTTTTTTTTTTTTTTTTTTTTAAATTTCGGCAATGGATCTGTGTTTGTGATTTCCTACTGTGGAGTTATTGGTACTTCATTTATGTTCTGGGCCGGTGGGTTAATGGACTGTGAGGAAATTTGGTCCTTGGAGCATGAGGGGTTATTCTTTTTCTTACCAATTTAGGAAAATCAAATTGTTACATGTTAGGATGTATTGGTGGTTCATGCCTGTGCACCAGTGGGTTGATGGACTGTGAGGAAATTTGGTTATTGGAATTTGAGGGGTTACTCTTTTTCTTACCAATTTAGGAAAAATCAGATTTTTACTTGTTAGGATGGTAGGATGTATTGGTGGTTCATGCCTTTTTACCAACGGGTTGATGGATTGTGAGTAAATTTGGTTCTTGGGGGTTGAGGAGTTATATCTTTTTTCTTTTACCAATTTAGGAAAAAAAAAAAAAGATTTTTTTACATGTTCAATGTTAGAATATGAGGATGTATTGGTGGTTTGTGCCTGTTTTGGGCTAGTGGGTTGATGGATTGTGAGGAAATTTGCTTCTTGGAAGCTGAGGGGTTGTATCTTTTCTTACCAAGGTAGGAAACTTCAGATTATTTACATGTTACATATTAGGATGTTGGGATGTATTGGTAGTTCATGCCTGTTTTGGGCTAGTGGGTCGATGAATTGTCTGAAAATTTGGTTTTTGGAGGTTATACACACACAGATATACACACACATATACATATACATATATATACACATTCACACACACACACATATGGATCTCTACCTCAGCCGCCTCTCTCAGCTGGCGCAACATGGCTAATTTTCAGCCACAATTTTGAGCGATGCTACCATGGGTCGTAGTTTTTTGTGAGGACTGTGATCAAGTCGCAGTCTTTTTCTGAGGACTGCTACCATAGTCTCAGTCCTAATTACACTGAAAATATATGATTTTTTTTAGGACTGCGACCATGTTGCAGTCAGCTGCGACTATTTTGAAGTGCCAGCTGAGAGTCTCTCTCGACTGGCGGCTGAGGTACATTTTTTTCTCTCTCTCTCTCTCACACACACATAGAGAGAGACTTGTGTCCTTCCAAAAGGATTTTAGCCCGAATCCTTCCCACTCAAATGCAACCCTCTGACATTCGAATACAAGATCTACTCCGTTGAAGTTGATCTATATTATTTCAAGTATCTATAAACTAAAAATCAAGTGTTTTGAATACTTTTTGCCCATCCATTCAGCGGCGCAAAGTGGACGGCCGAAAGTAGTGAGTTGGTTAGATCTATGTTTTTAGACATACAAATTCTTGACCTGGCCATTTGATTATGATCTAAACATTTGAAAATCCCTAGAAATCAATTTTTGTTAGGTTTCAAATATTCTACACCGTTAAACTAACCAACTCACTATTTAGGCCGCCCGTTTTCCTCTACTTGATGCATGGCCAAAAAGTATTCAAAACACTTGATTTTTTGGTTTATAGATACTTGAAATAATATAGATCAAGTAATCAACTTCAACGGAGTGCATCTTGTATTCGAATGTCGGACGTTGGCATTTGAGTGGGAAGGATTCGGCCTCAAATCCTTTTGGAAGACACAAGTCTTATCTCTCTCTCTCTCTCTATCTATATATATATGTCCAATGTAGAAAAAGATAGATTTTTTACATGTTAGGATGTATTATATCTTCTATCTGACAGTTATTGTGGTATAAATTTGGTTGGAGCTTGTGGAAATCTTGAATTTCACTGGCTCTCTACATTGAAGCGAGTAAAACAAAAACTGAAAAAAACTAAGTTGAAATTTTATGTATGTCTTGAGCTGACTGATTATGTACATTCCCACAGCTAACTTACCTTCAATGTCCTCTCTTCTTATACACAATTTATTATTAAAATCATTTTTGTGAATACAATGCTTATTTTGGGGTTATTCAGTAGTATGTTCATCCTACTTTTAGAAGCGGTGGAAGGTGAAATTTAATTATTTAAGTATGTTAAAAAAATGTATTGGGTAATAGTTTCATACTTCTCAAGTATTTTGAGTGATATTTGGGAAAAAATCCTGCTAATACAGTTTGTTTGACTCATTGCTTGAGTGTATTATGCTCTTAAAAGGGATTACGATATAACAATCTGAAGATCTTGGTATTTGGAAAGAGAGTTACCAACTTGTGGATCTATGATTCTTTAGAAATATGCAAGGATGAGTACTTGCATTAGGAATGATACTACTGTGTTTTATTTGGTATGAGATAATTTATGAGATGACAGGATGTCATTTAGTAAGGCAAGTATGATACTTGATATTTTTCTCTTATAATACTTAATCACGAGGACCGGGCATTTAGTAGGATTAAAGTGATGGTGTGTAGTATGAATGTGAATCCGTGGCGGGAGGGAGCCAAGACTAGTGCTGTTATTTTTTCTTATATTTTATATATCATATAATATTTTTAGGGTAGGGGTTCAAGTAAAAAATTCTCTTCTTAAAATGGGAAATAATTTTTTTTACTTCATTAAAGAAAGGGCAAACATAAAGGAAGTCTATTGATTTAGCCTTTGGACAATAACCATGATTCGTTATTAATTTAATATTACTCTTATAAATCATTAACCTGCTATCCATTGAGACACTTTAGCACAGAGAAGCCAAATTTAATATGCTTACATCAAGAGAGGAGTAGGAATGTGTGTGGACTTAAACATATACTTAACCTAAAGTGCTAAATAGTTCAAACCTGCTATTTTACAGTGCCTATTCTATTTGGTTGTAGAATAATGATGCAAATTGAATCTATCAACACAAAATTAAATTGAAAAAAGTTAAAACCTGTGTAATAATAGACAAAATTAAATAGAAAAGATTATAATTTTCTCTTTAAAGAAAGAGAACAAGTAATAATAGATAGAAGGCCTTTTTGTTGGGTTAGGAGGCCAGTGCGCTTGTGATCAGAATTAAGGAGAGAATTTTGAGAATAGAAAAAAGGTGTTCCAAAAAAAAAAGTAATGCAGTAAACATTTGAGGTGACTGATTCAATCTTTACCTCTTAGTGGACTTCATAACTGCTTGGATAAGTTTCTGTTGTCATCAACCTAACATGGCCCTTGTAGAATTTGATTATGATATTAGGAAATTGAAGGATGAAATTTAGCCTTTAAAGGGGTCAATCTAGGTAGTTAACTCCAGGTAGTTTAATTAACTATCTAGTATATAATGAGATTTTGTTCATAGAAGTACCTGAAGAGTCATTACCGTATGGGGAAGCTTACCCTACTTATTAGGCAAAAAATTTGTACATGAAATTCTTGAGGGAGACAATCATGGCTCGTAGCTATTGAGCATTGGAGACTTATGATGAGTGCATGTACGGCTTTTTGGCAAGTTTGTGGGAGCCATGGATCCCTGAGCTCTATCTTGGCTTAGTAATGCTACTTAGTTTAATTCTTTTCTACTTTCGCACTTCTATACTATATTGTTAATTTTCCCTTCATGTTTTATTTTGTCACATTGATTGCTTATTATCCAATTGTATTGTCTTGCACATTGTGGCCTAACATTTCCTTTTGATTCTTCTCTTTTTTATAGAAGGAAAAAAAAGAACTCTAGAATTTCTTAATGCTGCATGCTTGTATATTTTGGAGAATTAAATTGTTTTACTAAATAGTTAGTAAGAAATGGCATGGTACTAGCTATTACAAATTCGGAGCTTATGAAAAGAGGTTTCATCCGAAATCTGCATACAAGTCATGGTCACTTCTGACTGTTCTATTCCAATTCTGAACAAAAGGCATGTATCCTACTAATGTATGGATCGAGTTTAGTGAATCTTGAGAATTTAGTATTGTTAAATCTATTGGTTTGGGTTTCAGTAGCATTTGATGACAGGCCCAAAATGTACTTTGATGGTCTTAAGAACAAAATCTACACAATAGTTTTTTGTCATCTAATAATAGCAACAACAAACAACTTGGGTATCTTATAGAACAGTATACCAAAAGTACATGGTAGTTTATGCAAAAGCACACCAGCATAGAAGGTCTAGTGCTAGGAGAATGTCAAGTTGGAAAAAATAATACATTAATTACGTATAAAGATTAATAAAAATGTCTGTATTAGATCTTTTAGCTCTGAAAATAAATTGTATTTAAGTTTTAACTAAAAATGACTGGTTTTGGCTATTTGGTAAGTTAACTCATGATACTGCGAATACTGCCACAATTGAGATTTAAAATACAGGTCACTGGGGGCAGTTACATAAGAAGCAAAGAAGCATATGTTGCCTGGCAGGAGTTGATTATTGAAGCTGCATATATTAATGAGGTGATTTAGTGGCTAATTATTAGAAATGAGACAAGAAGGATATCACAGACAAGGAAAAATGGAAACATTAATAACTACCAAAGTGTGAAGGATATAAGTCCCTCATAATTTGTATTTTTAGATGTGAGTCCCTAACAGTTAACTTAATTTTGATATTATTTCTTTGTTAACTTGATATCTGTAACACTGTGGGGTCCACCAGTTACAAGTTTCTGTGAGTATGTAAATAAATTGAATAGTGGTACCATAAAAGGGACTCATAAGAGGTGGGCCCTACATCTCTATGGATTTAGATAGCAAGTTTGTTGGAGATGAGTATCAAATTAGACTAATTGTTAGGGACTTGTATGGAAATATCGAGTTTGTGAGAGACTAACAGTACATATCAAATTTTGTTGGGGATTCACGTCATAAAACCCTTATTTTAATCTAAAAATTAATTATCTATATTGCATTTAGTGGCGAGCTTAGCTAATTCCTTTTGTGGATTTGCTTATTTTTGTTTCCAATCATGGCAGGGTTCTTTGATTTGCATCTCCGATTAAGATTTAACAGGTTTTATAGGTTTTGAAAGCACTTGACTGGAGATTATATCAGGGTGGTTATAGGCCCAAATCATTTAATTTGTGTCTGATTATTATGTTTAGTATGATTAACTAGTGAAGTTCAGTTTTGGGCTTCAGTGTAGTCACTTGGCAGCCCCAGGAGTTTCATTTGTTTATTATCGAGCATTTAAATGATTTCTTGTACAAAACTATCTATGATATGGTCACAATCCTCGAATTGACCAATTTTTTGAGTTGAGGTTTTCCTTCTTTTGGCGTTTAAGGGATATAACTTGTCAATAATACAAGATGAACTTTTCTCTTTTAAACATGCTTATTTGAAAAATAGCAATAAGAGGGGGATAATCCTGGGTCGCTGCAGATTTCCTATCAATTGAAGGGATATAACGTGTCAATAATTCAAAATGAACTTTTCTTTATCAAACATGCATATTCAAAAAATAGCAATAAGAGGGATTTCCTTATCAATTAAGAATCATCTAAACCTCTGAAGTTTAGACTTGTTAATGTTCTTCCGAAAACCAGTTGTCTACGCACCTATCTAAGCCCGATGAGATCCGTAGTGTGTCGCCTCACACTTCAGGAAGTTTATGATCTACTTCAACCAAAGTGAAATGGGTTAAGTAGATCATTGAAACCATGAGGGGCAAAATAAAAAGAAGCAAATGGGGATATAGATTATGGTGATACTTCTACTCTCTGCTTTCAAAAGTTCACTAATAATTTGTATTGTGTGTTGCTTTAATCTTTACCGCAATTGGTTTCACAATTTTTTATAAAATTACTCAACCTCCCTTACCCCACTTTGGATTCATTTGTTCCTCAGGTGTCACTCTTTTATCTCTTTTGCCGCGTTGTGCGCACACACACGCACATGCACCAATAGGGAAGGCTTGATGCATATGCTTGGTGGAAGTGTAGTGAAAATCCTTCTTGAGTTTGAGTGGGTCCAACTTAGGTGTTCCAGTTGTATTTCATTGGTCACAAAAATGTAGACTGCCATGCTTAATGTCCTAAAAACTAGGTGATATTAAGAGGCATTAAATAAATAAATAAATAGAAAAGATAACTATTAGGAATAATAAAAAAATATTTTAGTAATAGTAAATATTATGACCCTATAAGAAACCCAAAGCCTATAACTTAATTTACTACCAAATAAGGCTTAGATTTTCATACTAACCCAGTAAGAAACAATATCAAAATGAAATTCCTTTTAATTCCTTATCCCAAATCCAAGAATATCCAAGGATAAAAACAAACGAAAATCATTTAAAATTCGTGCAAAATTCTCCCCTATCCTGAAACACACCTAAATCAATTTAAAACTAATTGATAAACATTCAAATTTGTGGGTACAACTAAATCCTAACAAAAAATCAATTCAAACTTAACCTAAACACTAGAGAAAAATTAATCTACTCTAGGAGGGAGAGGGAGGTCGTCACCCAATCAAGCGTTAGAGCTTAATCATCAAAAAGGCAAGTATCTAGATCCTTTTCCTTTGATTTTAATCTGATAAGAATCATGCCTAGGACTCACCCGTGATTCTTCCCATCCATTATTCTTCCCGAATTATGATCATATAAGAGGGAAATTATTGTAGCCAATTACTTCAACTAACTTCTTGTTTTGCATTTTAACCAAGTAGTGATGTTCTTGCATGGTTCAAAGTCTCGGTCTCGGCCGCCGACTCGGCCGGCACCGAGACGGATCGGTCTCGGCGACTCGGATCGGACTCGGACGATACGCGCAAAACGCTACATAGAACGCCAAAAAAATTATGAAAAAAATCATGACAAATCATAAAAAAATGTAAACGTCAAAATTCATGCATCACATATTCAAAACATATCACCTAACACTCAAAACATAACGTGAAAGCATAAATACAAGCGTCGTCGGTAGAAAAATATCAAAATACATGCATAATATAGTAAATTGCACAAAATAATTCATAAGTAGCTGCTGCATACTTATTCACACATACATATGAACCCACTTTTTTGTCGCTTAGGATTCCCTTCTTTTGGTTTCTATGTATCTTATGTCTCTTTATTTCATATTTTTCAGAAAGATGTCTCTTCGTCGTTCTACTCGTGCTATGCTAAACTCTTGAAGATTCTTGGGGTTCTTCAAAACATCATTTTGGCTCAAATTGAAAGGAATGATATGATGTCGGATGGGCTGAGAGCTGTCCATGAGACAACTGCCAACGTGGTGGCCCAATCTGCTGCTGCTACTACTGAGGCGCTAAAGGAAGTGGCGACCGTAGTGAACGCGGACAGACAGCTACACCAAACTCCATTGTGAGACACGAAAATATTTTAGACTTTAAAAGGCTTCACCCATCTGCGTTTTCAGGGGTGGAAGGCCCACTGCAGGCCTAACAATAGCTGGGGAACTTTGGCATTAGTTGGACCTCCCATTCCAAATCCTCAAAAAATCAATTTAAATGCTTATGTGGTGGATCTTCCATCAGACTTTGGCATCAGTTATATTTTTAATGTTGAAGACTTGGTTCCATATAGAGGTACCTTTGATACCCCTTCTGATCCATTCATGAATGAGCCTATCCATGATCTTCTTTCTGAGAACCCCACTATCTCTACTTCCACCTAAACTATCCCAGGCAACAGAAAACATAGATTCTATCTTGGATGATCAGATTGTCTCTACTAGAGACGGGGGATACGACGCTATCTCATTAAGTGGAAAGGAAGACCTGATTCAGAAAATTCTCGTATTACCGAGGACTTCTGGCATTTTGATCCCGACCTACTGGAGCGCTATCAGAGCCAGCAACATCTTCCCACCACACTCTCGACCGGCTCGAGTTCTTCCCACCCAGGGTGAATTGATGAGGACATCACGCAGCTTAGGGGCAGATTCGAGCGAGTCTATTTCGAGAAGCGGCGTAATGCAGTTCTTTGGCTTTAAGCTAGCTTTGTTTTAGACTTGTTTTATGTCATTTAGTTGATATAGTATGTGTTCTTTTGTGGGCGTTTAGTACCACATCGGTTATTTTCTAGAAGTCCCTTATTGTAAAGCTTATAAAAGGCCCTTGAGACTATTTCATTAGGATTATTGAATGATTAACTTTTCTCAAATATCCAGTTAAATTCCTGAGTTTATTTGCTCTTGAGTTTTGGGTGAGAAGCCCACGTAAGGGGTGAAAACTCGAAATTCTATCCTATTTTAAATTTCAAATTTTAGTTACCATTTGAAAGTGATTGCGATCCAGGCTGATTTTACATCAGACGGGTATGCCTCCTAGACTCTCCCTTCACTGCAAGTTCAACCTCAACAGATATGCAATTTCTGTCAGAAAGAACCATGTCCACCCCGCTTCCTACTAAAGCGAGATAAGCACGTGATTTGGGCCGACAACATGATCAAAGGAGCATGCTAAGCCTCTAACTTGCAAATTATATCATTTTTCTATTTTTATCTGATGCATATAAATCAGGTTCACATAAAGTACACATACATGAAAGCAAAACTAATGGAGGCTTAATCCAATGATGAAGTGCAAAACCAAAATCTGGGTACAAGTCCAAAACTAAGAAATGAATTCATCTTTCTTTATTTGTACATTTAAGAAAGCAATTATCTAAAAGCAAATAGCTAAAGACAATCTCCAAGTTTTCAACTGAACTCCAGTATGCTCCTCGTAATACTTTTCGTCTCCAGCTAGTCTCTCTATGCGCTCTCCACTATTTAGGGTAAGCAAACCCTAGAGAGTCAAAATTTCCCGACAAGTACAAACAAAGGGAAGAAAATATGTAATATGTGCAAAGCATGCAATTATATATTAACAAGAAAAGGACGTGCAATATGAAGTTATATAATACTTATTTTCATTAACCATGAGTTATTGCTGAAACAAGTCATTCAATACTCAAATAATGATGATTGACATGCATTAACAGAGCATGAGTACATTTGAAGCATGACATAAATCAAATATAATAAGTAACACATGAACAATTAAACTGTAGCAATCATCACAAGAACACACAACCTAGGGATTACTAATTAGGTGAGACTACCCCAACTATCACGTGCAGTAGAACGTACCCCATCCTATGCCTGCTATGTATGTTAATTGGGATCTAAGCACAGGAAAATGACTGTGTCCCATACCATAGACTATTCCCACATATTAATCAATGATTATCGTTGTTTGGAAACTGTTAGTGAAAAAAATATCCATGTACCCTAGCGAAAATCATGCGAGGAGTAATATAGTATAGTAGTATATAACTAGAATGAGTTCATCAGTAACCCATGTCACAAGTGACATGCACCATGTAAAATAAACACCATCATACTTTGTACATAAGTAGGGGCACTCTAGGTATACTTTCTCAGTTTCCATCATTAATTTTCCTCTTATTAGTCCCATGTCTTGTCATTTTCTTTTGCAGCCAAATTTTATTAATGAACATGAATATTTCAGCGTGAACTAAGTACTAACAATCACCATGTCCTTGTCAAGCCCATATATTTACCATGTATACTTTCTTAAGTTATTCTAAGGACACACAAGCGGGCAAGCGTATATCCCTGTCGTTAACTTTCAGGCTCATGTTTATATTCATATGCTCGTGTCCAAGATGTTCATGTTGTAATTTCTATAGCGGGATGTCTTCTACGTGATAGAGATCAATCATGTCGATTATTTGTTTTATGTTAAAGTTTATAAAGTTTCTTTAAAACAACTCAACGTGGAACTATATCAATGTTAAGTTGTTTTAAAGAAACTTTATAAACTTTAACATAAACAAATAATCGACATGATTGATCTCTATCACGTTGAAGACATCCCGCTATAGGAATTACAACATGAACATCTTGGACACGAACACATGAATATGAACACGAGCCTGAAAGTTAATGACAGGGATATACACTTACCGGCTTGCGTGTCCTTGGAATAACTTGAGAAAGTGTACATGGTGAATGCATGGGCTTGACAAGGACATGATAATTGTTGGTACTTTTTCCATTAATAGTTTTCAAACAATGTTAATCATTGATTGATATGCGATAATAGGTTGTGGTACGGGACACAGTTATTTTCGTGTGCTTAGGTCCGAATTGACATACATAGTAGGCGTACGACGGAATACGTTGCACGTGACAGTTGGGGTAGTCTCACCTAATTAGTAACCCCTAAGAATATATTCATAATTAAACTATAGTTGTGTTCTTATGATGATTGCTACCGTTTGATTGTTCATGTGTTACTTGTTATGTTTAATTTATGTCATGCTTCAAAATGCACTCATGCTCTGTAAATACATGTCAACATCACTACTTAAGTATTGAATGACTGGTTTCAGCAATAACTCATCTCTAACGAAAATAAGTATTATATAACTGAAGATATTGCTTGTCCTTTTCTTGTTCATATATAACTGCGTGTTCTGCACATACTGCATATTTTTTTCCTTTGTTTGTACTTGTCGGGAGATTCTGACTCCCCAGGATTTGCTTACCCTAGATAATGGAGAGCACGTGGCGACACTAGTTGGGGACGAGGAGTATTACGAAGAGCCTACTGGAATTCAGTAGAAGAGTTGGAGATTTCCTTGTTATTTGCTTTTAGATAATTGCTTTCATAAATGTATGAATAAAGAAAGATATGAACTCATTTCTTAGTTTTGAATTTGTATCCAAATTTTGGTTTTAGACTTCATCACTGGATTAAGTCTCCTTGATTAGTTTTGCTTTCATGTATGTGTACTTTATGTGAACTTGATTTATATGCAGCAGATAAAAAATGGCATAATTTGCATGTTAGAGGCTTAGCATGCTCCTTTGAGCGTGTCGCCGGCCTAAGTCACGTATTTATCTCTTTAGTGGGAAGCGGGGCTTGATAGGAGATGGTCCTCCCAAGAGCCTTTGAAGTCCAACATGCAAGCTCTCAACATGTCTTCTAAGATCTGAAAGGTTCGTTCTGACTGCACGTCTGTTTGAGGATGATAGGCAATACTGAATTTCAATCTTGATCCCAAACTTTCATGCAAGCTCCTCCAAAAATTAGATAGAATTACAGTGTCTATGTCTAACACGATACTCACGGGCACACCATGCAACCTAACAATCTCATGCAAGTACCTTTTCGCCAAAACTTCCGTGGACTGCCCAGCTCTAAAGAGAATATAATGGGTACTCTTAGCAAGTCTATCACGATTACCCAAATTGCAATGTTCCCCTTAGGACTCCTAGACAAAGCTGTAAGTAATAA
This sequence comes from Agave tequilana, assembly GCA_038442645.1. NCBI lineage: Eukaryota > Viridiplantae > Streptophyta > Magnoliopsida > Asparagales > Asparagaceae > Agave > Agave tequilana. Next base: position 40,075 of record JAVJIF010018127.1, on the reverse strand, counting down.
AGTAAGAATGTGTTGCAACGAATTAGGTATATAAAAGACACAGGGAACAAAGGTCTGCCTTTATTGGTGGGAGGACCCGATGGCTCGACCAAAGACATGAAAGATTGCATTTGTGAGGGTTCTCTTGACATATAATTACAATTTGGAAAGTGTTTCTGTTTGATTGAGATTGCAGGATTCGTTGAGGAACTGGGTCTTTAACTTTGAACTTGGTTATGGAAAATTGGGAGGAGCCAATTAGGGATGCGAACGGGCCCGACCCGACCCCCAAACCCAGGGCGGGCTCGGGTTTGGGGAACGTGGCCCATGGCCCAGCCGGGCCGAACCCGGTAGGCCAACGACTCTTTTAAGAGCCATTGGTTGGTTTGAAGGGTTTTGTAAAATTTTTTTTACAAAACCCCCAACGACTATAATTGGCCCGTAATATCACCGTTTGGGGGGGGGGTTATAAGTTTTGTTTACAAACCCCCTAACGGGTATATTGGCCCAAATTTTGTTTATTTTTTGCAAAAAAAATTACATTTCAACTTTTTCTTCCCTCTATAAATACCCACTCTTTCCCACTTCATTTCATCGCCAAACAAATCTCTAAAAATATTTAAAAAATCTCTTAAATTCTCAAGTGTTCAAGCTCCCTCAAGTTCTCAAGTGATCAAGCTCCCTCAAGTTCTCAAGCTCACTCAAGTTCCTCAAGTGCTCAAGCTCCTTTAAGCTCTCTCAAGTTCTCAAGTTCCCTCAAGCTCTTTCACATTTCGGTATTTATATTATTATCAATTTTAGTTTAAAAATAGACGCATACTCTTCATCAACAAGCTATAGTAATTCTTCTATTAGATATAATTGTAATTTTAGATTTGACTAGTCAAAATGGCATAAATTGCATTTGCCTTTACCCGACACTCCAATACTTTCATTCACACAACCAGAAACACCATTCATAGATTTTATTGCTTCTTCTGATCCACCTTCTAATTCACTTTCTACTTCTACTGTCGAAGTAGCATCTGCGAGAAGGATTGGCTGGATGTGAAAACGAGAAGGCAGAATAAGTCCGTAGATGAAATCATTGAAGACTCTCCATAAGAAATTTGAAAAAATGAAGATCTTTTGTATTTGTATTTGTATCAATTTATACTTCAATTTCAATCTATATACTATATTTTTATTTTTATCAATTTATACTTCATTTTTAATCTATATAATTCATTTGTATTTGTATCAATTTATCCAATCTATTGGAGGATTAATTAAAAAAATTGCATTTGCATTTTACAACTTATATCAATTTTGTCCAAAATTGTGAATTTTTAGACTTTTTTTAGAATTTTTAGAACTTAAATACTATTTTTAATTTTTTTATTAATAATAAAATCCGGACCGGGCCGAGGCCAGTATGGGCGGGTCTTCGGGCCGTGCCCAAGTCCCCCAAAGAGGGTACAGGCTTGGCCCAACCCGGGCTTGACCTGCCGGTGCCGGTGTCGGTGCCGGGGCCGTTTCGCATCCCTAGAAACAATAGATTGGATATAACAAACATATTTAACAGTTTGTATTCGGTATGATTAATCCCAGAACTTGAACTTGGCTTTCCTTGTTTTTTTATGTGTAGTATACTGTGTACATAACTGTTGTATGTCTCAGTCTCTTGTCATTGAGGCACATATGTGGAACAATTTTTTTGGGGAAACAAAGGTAAGGTTGATGTTATGAAAGCATGCATTATGTTAAGTTTTATTGGCTCCAGATGAAGATGATAAAATTTTTTAAAATGTAATATTTTTTTTTTTTTTTTGTCATCTCTGGTGTTTGATTGAGATTATGCTTTTTGGAGTGTTGTACCTTCTTCCCCTATACAATCTTTCTTTCAGAAAGTTATTTTATTGTGTTTGATGGTTGAGGATAATATGCATATTAGTGCCATTTATTATTTGGTATCTCCTATCCTTTAACATCATTATTTATGAGTGTTAGGATCTTAGCTATGTCTATGTGGAAGTAGTTGCATCCCTTTATTTATTTATTTATTTTGGATACATATTATTCTTCTTTTTCCTGCTTTTTGTTAGGTGCTCATTCACTTGAGAATATATATTTGCATCTTTATATACGTGCTATTGGAATTACGAAATTGAGCATCCCTTGTGATTGATTCAGAGCAGGTACCTGAAGTATTTGGGTTACGAAGTTAAATATGTGCGCAACTTCACAGATATTGATGACAAGGTTAGAACCCCCCTGAGCTTCTTCATGCCTTACATTATAAGGGGTACAAGTTTCACATTGTCAAATGATGAGAAAATAACCTAACAACATTTTCCTGTTTCCTTCCAGTTTGAAATTCCTCATCTTGCTAATAGTTATTGTTAATGCATTAGAAAGGCTCAAAAGTTAATTTAAAGCGTTTCCTGAATTGTTGTTTAATTTAGTTTGAAAATCATTTTATTAAGTGAGATATGGTTTATCTCAGTGGTTGTTTCTTAGATGTAGATATGCTTTAAGAATGTTATTTCAGTTTTTTATTCTTAAAAAAATGTTTCTTTTGTTTTCTTGAATTTTGTTTATACACATGTAGCCTTACAGCTGGAATTAAGATTTTCTTTGTATGCCATTACTGTCTGCATGTTGATTGTTATAGCAGTCATGACCTTTTTGAAGAAAGGGTTGGAATATGTTCTAGGTTACTGTAGTTGAGTAGGTTTGTTGTGAAGAAAGAGCATCTGATAGAAGCAGCAGAACCATTATATAAGCCTTAGATTTTGAAATGCATGTGAATGGTTGTTTTATGATGTTTACACTACATGTTTCCATTTTTCGTCTAAAATTGCAAGCACCAATGCGTACGAAATGCTCTCAGTTAATTCCTGTGAGTTAAATGTTATACAAATTGGAAAAGTGGTAGATTGGGCTACAACTTACGGGCATTTGCTAGGTCCTCAAATGATAATTTGGGAAGGTTACCTCTTTTAGTCTCTTATCATTTCTCTTAGTTGAAAGTTATTATATTCCTTATTGGCAATAAATGTGGTTTTATCTACTTTTCCTATCTTGAATTTCCTTCTGTGACATGATATTCTTTTATTGTAGGATTGTGATTTATAATGCAGATTTATAAATAAATTTAATTGATCAGTATTTCTCTGGCATCCAAGAAAAATATTACCGGATATTTTGATAACGATCTTTCTATCTGGAATGCCTTCAACTTGGACTATTAGCCCATTATAGTGGCTGATGCAGATGAGTTTCTCGGCCATTCTTCTAAATTTTGTTTCTTGGAAAGATGATCTCTTCTCACTTTCCTTTCATTTTATGACCTTTTCGTTTAACATTAGCCCTTTTGCTTTGGGGCATCAAGGACATATCAACAGCATGAATGTTTCTTGTTTATTTTTTTAGTCGATTGGCCATTATCCTCATAATCTTCCTTTACAATTTTTCATGGAATGGTCCAGACTCTAGAATTAGGGGAATTAGGGAAATGCTTTATGTTTGTTCCTTGGCTTTATGTTTGCCTCGAAGTTGAATGCACTTCTTTATAAAAAGTTCATCATTTCTTTTTCCTCTCTCTTTCATCTATATGTTTTTTCAAGTTAAAGAGAATTTGGAGTATGCCAAGAGGCCTTATGAGATTATGGGAAGCCACCCTCTCATGTCTATAATTTTCTTAGCCAGGAAGTTGGCACCAATTATGAGCAGAGGGAGGCTTGCTGTAAAACTGTCACATTGGTAGCTGGTTGTAAAAATTTGTCAATTTTTTTTTGGAGCCTTCCTACCTAGTCGACCCAATCTTGATGGGAATGCGAAAAGGCTTAGGTTATGATGACAATGCAAACTGCAGAATACAAAAAAAGTGCAAACAATATGTGATCAATTTCTCATGTTAACTAATGACCAAGCTCTCTTGATTCGGAAAAGCTTCTCAGGGGCTATGTTGTGAAGATCAGCATCTTTTTTTTTTCTTATGCTACCATGAACAAAAACATAATTTTCAATTTTTGGGGTTAATGTTACTATAGCAGTCTTTATTTTTAAGCAGAAGAAATCAGATTGTTCTTTATTACCATTTAAAGCTGGGGATGCCTTTTGTTTTAAAGCACATAGTAGCATCTGATGTACTATCTATGTTTCAAATATGCCTCAGTCTTAATTTCATTGATGCAAGATTCCTTTGTCCTCTGATTGGCACTGATTTATATTTGAGTTCAATATATTTATATGGAATGAATTGTTACTGTTCAGATCATTAAAAGAGCAAATGAAGCGGGTGAAAATCCTTTAAGTTTGAGCAAGCGGTTTTCCAATGAATTTCTGTGTGATATGGCTGAGCTCCAATGCCTACCTCCAACTCATGAACCTCGTGTATCGGATCACATGGACCAGATTAAGGACATGATAGCTGAGGTACTTCTTGCTTTATGCACTCATTTGGAAGTATAAAAAGATAAATGGAACGTTATTATTGTATGCCACTGTTAAGATAGATATGGATGTAGAAGTCAATAATGCTGCTCTCATAATTCCATGCCACTCTGTTATTGTTGGAGTTGTTAATTTAGCATTATAGGTGTAAAAGTAGCAATTATCAGTATGTGCTTGCTTATTATTTCTGTCTTTTTTTATTTGATGATTGTTTTGTTGATTTAGATTATTTAGTGAAACATGATCCTAGCTCAATGATGTGACTCATGTGAGTGTGGATTGGCAACCAGTTTACGTGTGAGCATGGGCCTCAAATTAAATGACATGTTTAGGCGTAGAGCCGAGTATAGGAACTTGATTCCTCAGATAAAAATTATGAATGAGCTGTTTTCAAGTATGCGGTTGAAAAAATGGACATGGTAATTGGAAATTTCATTGTGTTCCTTTCTTTACTGCTTTTGCTAACCTTAAAAGATTTAATACCAGTAATGATGTGAGGTATAGACCTAAGTAGATGAATTGCTTCCTCAGGTAAAGTTATCAAGCAGCTTTTCTCAAGTACTTTATGGTAGCTGGAAAATCAGTATGTTACTTTTGCCAACCTCTTAAAATGTTTAATGCCAACATCTCATTCTGTATGTTGAAATTGTTGGCAAGAAAACGGTTATATTTGAACCACCACATTCACATTGCATGCTTTTTAAGCTGATTTGACCACCTAGATGGTTTTCAGCTTTATATTCACCACGGTGAATCCTGTACTGACCAAGTATTTGATATATATGTATATAAACCATGACGGGTAGCAAGCTCTTGTGCAAAGCTGGATCTGCTATATTTTAAATAGCAGCTACAGTAAGCCACAGTGTTTAGAAGATCTACACTACTTTTATGCTTGGATATTTTTGGAGGGCTGCCATAATTTGGAGCATATACTTTCTACATAAACCTGGCATATTTGGCAATCTCAACTTGTCTGCGAACCATGTCGTGTGGGAAACTTGGAAAGTAAGAAATTCTTGGACATTTTCCAATGAAGAGTAACGCTCCAGCTATAGCTGTAGTGGCTGTTAGGAAGGCGATGTGAAGAAGACAGGGTAGAGACTTTCCTTTGCATTTCTGTTCTATTTTCCGTTTCATTCCGTTAGTGTTCTTGCTTTCCTATCTTAACTTTTTACACTCTTTAATTTGCCATAGGCCCAACCTAAACCTAACATAACTATTTAATTTGTTGGAGTTTATATTTTATTTTCCTTCACCAAATCTCTTTGCAATGCATGGTTTCAAATGTCACATTCAATACCATTCCACTTTTGGTGGTCAAAAGCACCAGACTAAGTTTCACATTTACAAAAGGTGTTGACTCGTATGCGTTCTGGATCCCCACGTGTAGTTGGAGTGTCGGGTTGTTTTTTTTTTTTTTTTTTGGTTTGGTGGGGGGGGGGGGGTCAGGTAAATAACTATTATTGACACTTCCTGTCATGTTTCTCTCTTTTAAAATACTATTTTGTTGGGAGGGAAAGAGTATTATGTAAAGGATGGTTTCATGTTGTTGGAGAAGCAAGCCGTCCAAAGAATGAACTGCAGCTTCAGCTACCACAGTTGGAACTGAATGCTATTGGAAATGCATTGCAGCTCCAACTAACTACTAACCCCTATGCTTTCTGCATTCTCCTACTTAAAACATTGTATTCTATTTATTAACCTTTAAGAATTCATCATTTATTTGGAACTAACTATGTGAGATAATTATTTGATTGTTAACTTCTAACCTCTAAGCTTTCTGCGGTCAGCTACTTAAAATTTTATATTCTATTTACTAACCTTTAAGTATTCATAATTTATTTGGTATAGGTGCATTGCTTAGTATATCATTATCATAACATTATTCCATCTCGTTTTTCTGATTGAACATCTACATTTGTTTTTGTCACTGCATTTTGAATAAATCCCGGAGTGCTTCAAAGCCTCTTTAAGTTTTATCAGCAGAATATTTCACATGAGTGATCTACATCCAATGTGATTGCTAGCTCTTATTGTTTAAGTGTGTGCATACACGTATTGATGATGAACATCATCTTTCTTTTTGGAATTGGAATCCATGTCTAAGCTTTCTTGTTTCGTGGCAGATCATTGATAATAAATGCGGCTATACTGTTGAAGGAGATGTTTATTTCTCTGTTGACAACTTCCCTGATTATTGCTGCTTATCTCGACGGAAACTGGACGATAACCGTGCAGGTGGACGGGTCACTGTTGATGTAAGAAAGAAAAATCCTGCGGACTTTGCTTTATGGAAGGTGAGGATAACATTATTCGTTTATCATAATTTGCATACACTTCGCAATCATCCAGTACTTAATTGATATTACACTGTGGCAGTCTGCAAAGCCTGGTGAGCCCAGTTGGGACAGTCCTTGGGGCCCTGGAAGACCTGGATGGCACATTGAGTGCAGTGCTATGAGTTCTCACTACTTAGGTCCTTCATTCGACATTCATGGTGGAGGAATGGATTTAATCTTTCCTCATCATGAGAATGAAATCGCACAAAGTCGAGCTGCCTGTCCTGAGAGCAAGGTAAACTATTGGATGCATAATGGTTTTGTCAACAAGGACAATCAGAAGATGTCCAAATCGGATAACAACTTTTTCACGATCCGTGAGGTATGGAAGCTTGAAATGTGTTTGAATGTCGCTGTAATTTTATTCTCCCTTTTGTTGTGGCTTTTTTTGCATTTATGAAATATTTCTCTTAATCAACATTATTTTGTTGTAGATTATTGCGACCTATCATCCATTGGCTCTAAGATTTTTCTTAATGCGCACCCATTATCGGTCGGATATTAATTATTCAGATAGACAACTTGATACTGCATCTGATCGCGTCTTCTACATTTATCAGGTATTGTAAATTCAAGCACGTTGAGTTCTATTTCCTCAGTGTGTGTGATTGCATGCTTCATACTATGTGTGGGCAAGTTCCAAATTCTATATCAGAACCAATGTTTGTGTGATGAGGCTTTTGTGATATTTGTAGACTCTTCATGACTGTGAAGTGGCACTGTCACCTTTTCGTGATTTGAACTCTAAGACTCAAGTCTCTTTGGAAGCCCAAAAATTGGTCAAGGAATTTCATGAAGATTTCGTGGATTCTATGTCTGACGATTTGCATACAGCTACTGTTTTGGATAAGCTTGAGAATCTTTTGAAGGCAATTAATGGCACTTTGAAAAAGTTCAAGGTATGGCTTTGTCCACTACAGATGGGCTAGTTTTCTCTTAGTTCTCAAGTTATTGGGTTCTTTGGTTTGACCTATTGAGGGCTTGCAAAAGTATACAACATTCGGATCTCAATCTGCATGATTAGTCATGCCAATTGATTTTTAGTCATCTGTGGTGATTTGCTTATGTAATCTGATCTGCCTACCATCTGCAGGGAAAGCAGCAGCAGCAACGTCTCTTTCAAGATCTAATTGCATACGAAAAGAAAGTTAAGGATGTTCTTGGTATTCTTGGTCTCATGTCTTCTTCCGCGTGTTCCGAGGTAATTCAAAGTTTCAGGCTGGCGCCAAATATTTGTTTCATGGAGTAGCTTGTCACTGTTTTGAAGACTTCCTATGTTATTATTATTTTTTTAACTCACTCTATTTTCCAGGTTATTGAGCAACTCAAAGAGAAGGCCCTGAAGAGAGCGGATCTCACTGAGGAACAAGTTCGGGAGAAGATTGAGGAGAGAACCTTGGCAAGGAAGAACAAGGAATACGAGAAATCTGACATGATCAGGCAAGAGCTGTATGCAAAAGGCATAGCCCTAATGGATGAAGCCAAAGGAACAACTTGGAGACCATGCGAATCTTCCGAGTAGCAGAAACCATTACTAGAGGTGTGGGAGTCCATGCATCTCTCTCCCACTATACATAGGTTTACATGAAAACAAAGATGATGCCCATTGATAACTTGTTTATTGAGCATATGGCTTCTTGTAGAACCGGGGGCTGTCATTTTGTGTAACTTTGGGTCTTTTTTTCCCCTCCATTTTTGTTGCTGTGACTAATCTGACCAACTGCTGTTGTATTGGTATTTCATCTCAGAAACTGGAATGTGAACTTTTTGTTATGATTTCAAAGAACAAGACTCTGATCTTCTTAGTGAGACTTCAAAATGAACATGACCTATTCTTGGATGCTGTGATTATTCACGAGTTGTGCTGCTCTGTTCTTGATGTATTCTGTGGGGCCATCCAATCCACTATACATATTTTTTGTCTTTTCAATCTCTCTAGGATTAATACTCAAGTTGTGCATGGGACATTTCTGTGACATATTCCTTTGAAAAGTTATTATTGAAGCTTTCATTATTCCAACATTGTTTTGATTGTCATAAATCATATGGTAAGTGGCTAAAAAGTCTCTTGTCAAGATTCAAATTTAATCAGGAGTTTGCTTTCCATTTAATATAATACAAGTGAACTAGCTTATATAGCATCACGTTTTTCCTTTTTTGATTGTTGAAAAATGATGCAGAGAAATGAGATGGCTATGTGCGGTGTGCCTCATTTTCTCCATGCGTTGATAAAGGAGCTTTGAAAATTAATTCCCTGTTCTCTCTTTCCATTGTTTGGTTGGATGGAAAGGAAGCTTCCAAATGATATGACCATGTGAAGTGGGACCCACAACAAGTCAATTCCAAGCATTTCCATCTAAACAAACAGACAAAATCACGTTGAAAAATTATTTAATTCAAGAGTTACTAACTCCAACAAAATTTTAAGCGCTCTCTCTTTCTGTCAAAATTCTTATTCTTGCTAATTGTAGCAAAAAATTAAAAACAACAACTAAACTCTTAACTTCTTCCTAATTCCTTTCTTTCACAGCACTAATTCTACAATTCCTAATTCTACTTGTCAACCTCAATTTTAAGGTCACATAAACTTTTGTAATTACATGTGATTTATTTCGAGACACCCAAGAGGTGGTGCGAGATGTTACGTAAATTCTTAAAAAAATAATTTTCATACTTATACTGATTATATACATATATAACACTAGAGCATGTGGATCTCCTTGCATGTCACCAACACCAAGGTGATATTGGTCACACTTACCTTGAGTGTTGGGTGTACCAATTTTTAAGCTCACATGTAGGCATAAAAAAAAAATCTATTCTTGATTTATGGTCGTATCAATTCTTGGAGTCACAAGAGCCTTTTTTTGGAGGTGTAAGATGACGCGTTAATATGAAGTTAGTAGTCAAGATTTGCCTTGGTAGAAAACAGAAATAGTAAGAACTTAGGAATTAGTTTTAACGTTCGGTTGGAATTAAATTTAGCTAGAGTTAGCAGTTGACATAAAGAGTCAGATTTAGCTAGGGTTCAACATTTTGGCGCAGTTAGCAACCGGACTGATTCCAACATTTTGGTGCAGTTAGAAATCTTGAATTTTAGAAAATTTGGTACGTTACCGGGTGGTTTGGGCTAAATTTAGAAAATTTGGTACCTTAACTCTTTTAGGACTTATTTATGCACCGGCTACAAGTATTAACTTACCTCTGTACTAGTCACGCGGTGCCGATGGTATAGAGAACTCTTACTCCATAATCCTAATTAATATTCTACATTATTATATTTAATTAATTTTCTAACTTTCAAAACTATTTTCTTAAAATATTATTTGATTTTCTAATTTTTCAGGTTGATTCGGAACAAATATGGACCAACACGCTCATTTCCGTTTTGATTGACTTTCAGTGTATTTGAACTTTTTTATCCCCATAATTTTTGAGATTTTTTAGAATTTTTGCAGAATATTCTGAGAATTTTTCTGACGAAGGGTATTTCGCTCAATTAAGCTTAATACGGGATTAGCGACTAGTGCCTTAGTTTTTCCTTCACCCATTAAATACTCCATCCGTCATTTACTATTAGCAACACCTGAGGGATTAGGGTTTGAAGAGGAGAGACTTGCTGATCATCAGAGATGCTTTTCCGTCAGATTTCAACGCGATTTTCGTCTCGTATTCTTCTCCCTTTTCGAAACTTCGCAAGGCAAGCATTTTTTTCATTTTTCTTTTCTCTGCTGAATATGATGGACCAATAATTTTATTTTACTATTAGCAAATTTCTTCTGAGGACTATGTTGTTATTTGATGCTACTGGACAATTATGTTTGCATAAGTGAAACAACGCTCCTTTTGCATTATTGTGGAGATTTTCAAAATACAATCTTTGTTTATATATGATGCTTGATATATTTTTAATATATTGTTGTTCAAAGTGGCACAAATCATTTCTATAATCAGAACCATGCACATGCGAATTATTGAATACACTTATAAGCTTATAACAAATCAATGGGATTATCTTTCCTGAGAGAAGGTCAAAGGAATTGCCTTTACTTTTCATAGGCTACTTAACCAATAGGTTTAACCAGATTTATTATCCATCGATGGGAACTAGACTTACTTTTAACTAGGGATGGAAAAGGGGCGGGTCAGGGCCGGGTATTGAACACCCCGTCCCCATACCCGAAATCTTAAAACCCGTCCCGTCCCTGCCCCAGACCCCGTTGGGTATTTCACAATCACCCCCATCCCCACCCCGGCGGGTAATAAAAATATCCGACCCGACCCGAAATCGTGTACTGGGCTCAAATTTTTAGGGCAAATTGGATTTGGATTTTGGACCATTTAGTTTAGATATTTATGGGGAATAACATATTTGTAATTAGTGTTAAAAACTTGGTTATTTAAGTAGATGTATTTATAATATTATTATACTCATTATATGAAAAAAAAATAGCGGGGCGGGTAACCGGGGGGACAATGCTATACCGTACCCGCCCCGGCTTTGTTATTTCGGGTTTTTCCCGTTACCCGACCCGAACTCGGTCAACGATCAAAAAACCCGCCCCGTTCGGGTCGGGTCGGGTCGGGTCCCCGCGGGTACGGGTCAAGTTGCCATCCCTATTTTTAACATATTAGTTCAATGCTACAATAGGGCCGCTTGTAATAGTGAATACCATGTCCATGTATAATGGATTCTTGATTTTTTTTAAACGCCATCTATTGGAATTTTGTTACTGTTAAAGGCTACTTTTTTTCTATAGATTAATCATAATGATCACTCAAACAAGTTTGGAAACTCGGTTTCAGCTCCACCTTTAGGGTTTTTGTTTCTATAGTTTCAGTTATTTTATATTACTTGATGCCATACTTCCAATGAAATCAGCAATGCCTTGGGAGTTAATGGCCAATCCTGTTCACGCTTGGAGGTCTGAAACTATGAAAGAAAGACATAATATCTTTTTCTGGGTAGGAAATTTCTCTAAAATGATAAATAAATTTTGCCATCTTTACCACTTATTTTTTGTCGGCATTTTTCTTTATTCCTTCTTAGACCAAGCACTTGTTTGAAAAAAATAGTTTGAAGCATTTTTTTTTTTTGTACTATGCATCAAACATGACTGCAAATTGAGTTCTTTATGTGTCATCCTTCGGCGCAATTTGAATAATACAATATTTTTTTTGTCCAACCATTAACTTTGTTAGCATTGATTTTGATTAAATATATCCTTTGATGCCTTATTCCTATATTCCATTTATGCTTCTCCCCTTGAATATATCCAATAGTTTGTGATTTAAACATGTAATTGGGAGTATGTTTTCTGTATAATGTAAATTTTTCTAAGCCATATTTCTGTTTTAACAATGATTCACATAGTTGGTATGTTCATAAAAAATAATATAACACGGAGAAAAAGGGGTAATTGTCTGATAATACATGTCGTGATTTTGAAAGGACTTAAGAGTTAACTGAAGTTGTGTTCCATCATAAGGAACCAAGGTAGTACTGGCTGTCTATTTATCAGTTATTCAGTTATTGGACTTTGCTAGATTGCAGCTCCACACCAGTTATTTTTTCTGTGGGTTGTGATCTTAGTTATCAGTTATTAGGGCCTTACAGTCTGTCCTCGTTCAGTGCTAGAAGAGTTAGACTGTAGTCTCGTACACACGGGACCCTTCTAACACATACACAAACTCTCATTTTCAGGTAGTTACAACAACGATAATATTGTTTGACAAGTGAGAAAACAATTGTGGTATGGGATGGAACTAAATACCAATTAGGTTAATGGTAATCGACAATATTTAGATACATGTTAGGCTACACATCTTTGAGTACAGTTGTTTTTTCTACAGTAATGAGATATCTTCTATTTTACAGTTTTATTTTTAATATTCTTTATAATAATAAGATATCTTCAACTTGACAATTTTATTCATTTTATTTCTTATCCGCTACACGCACACATATAACAAATATATGCACTTTTCTTTATTTTACATGCTTATTGGGAGATTTTGACTTCCCTTAGTTTGCATTGCTCAGATCCTATAGATAGTATAGAGTATTTTGCGGAGAGGGCGAAGCTCTCTACGAGGATTCAGTTGAGCATCAATTACCATGGCTTTCCACAATTTTCCTAGTCTTTAATCCTAGTTGTTTTTTTATTTATGTGAAAGTTTATGTGTCGCTACTCTAATTTATTTGTACCCTAATATTTGTACCTCGATGGCTCTTTGGGATCTGGATATTTTGTTTCATTTTGTTGGACCACTTCGTTGGTTAGTTGATTTATCTTAAAATTTGATTAATTGTTCTTTGTCATAAATACATGTGGTATATGTAATATTATTATTGCAGTAACTTTATATGTACAGGTTAGTTGGGCTTAGCACTCTATAAAAACTAGTTCACTCCACGGATGTGTCACCAACCTTTGACATGTGCTTTTTGTCCTTAGTTTTGGACATCAGGTCATGACAATTTGCTATCAGAGCCATATTTTAAGGGTCATGTGTTATATAATTCCGACCTAGACAAAGATCTTAGGGCTAGTAACTGATGCAATATAATATAACATGGATTTATCTCTTTCCTTCCATATGAATTCATCTTTCCCTGAATCATGCTAATCGCGTCTCTCTAATTCCTTGTTCCAGAGAGACGTCACACGTAATTGCTATCCTCATCCATTCCAATAATATTAAGTATTTTTCTTCTCTCAAAATTTAAATTTTGAGGACAAAATTTTTTTGTTAGGTAGGTATGATTATAACCCCTATACTCCCTAATCCTAATTAATATATTGTATTATTATATTAAATTATTTTTCTAACTTCCAAAATTATTTTCTTAAAATATTATTTGATTTTCTAATTTTTCGGGTTGATTCGGGATGAATATGGATCAATACGCTCATTTTCGTTTTGAATCGGTTTTAGTATAGTTGAACTATTTTAACCCATAACTTTTGGGATTGTCTGAAATTTTTCAAAATATTTTGAAAACTTTTCCTGACGAAGTGTATTTCGGTCAATTAGGCTTTAATACGAGATTAGTGAGTAATACCCTAATTTTTCCTTCACTCATTAAATACTCCAGTCGTCATTTACTTTTAGCAGCAGCTGGGGATTAGGATTTAAAGAGGAGGGACTTGTCTGCCGCTGGAGACGTTTTACTGTCGGATTTCAACACGATTTTCTTCTCGTTTTCTTCTCTCTTTTCGAAACCTTACAAGGCAAGCATATTTATCTTTTTCTTTTCTCTACTGATTTGGGTGGATCAATAGTTTAATTTTATTGTTAGCAAATTTCTTGTGAGGATTCTGCTGTTATTTGATGCTACTGGACAATTATGTTTGGATGAGTGAAACAACGCTCCTCCAGCATTATCGTGGAGATTTTTAGAATACAATCTTTTCAACTGTTTATGTATGATGTTGGATATATTTTTAACATATTGTTGTTTAAAGTGGAAAAAATTATTTTAATAATCAAAATCATGCACATGCGAATTCTTGAATACACTTATAAGCTTATAACAAATCAATGAGATTATATTTTCTAAGAGTAGGTCAAAGGAATTATGTTTACTTTTCAAAGGCAACTTAACCAACAGGTTTAACTAGATTTATTATACATGGATGGGGACCAGACTTACTTCTAACATATTAGTTCAATGCTTAATAGGGGCACTTATAATAGTGAATACCATGTCCATGTATAATGGTTTCTTTTTTTTTTTTAAACATCAACTATTAGATTTATATTATTGTAAAAGGCTACTTATTTTCTGTAGATTAATAAAAGGCTACTTATTAATCATAGTGATCATTCAAACAAGTTTGAAAACTCAGTTTCAGCTTCACCTCTAGAGTTTTGATTTTTATAGTTTCAGTTGTTTTATATTGCTTTAGCTGAAACTTGAAGCCATACTTCAAATGAAATCATCAATGCCTTGGGAGTTAATGGCCAACCTGTTCATGCTTGGAGGTCTGTAACTTTGAAAGAAAGATATAATGTCCTTTTCTGGATAGGAAGTTTCTCTAGAATGATAAATAAATTTTACCATCTTTATCACTTATATTTGTTCAGCATTTTTCTTTTATTCCTTCTTAGACCAAGCACTTGTTTGAAAGAAGATAGTTTGAATCATTTTTTTGTACTATGTCTCAAACATGGCTGCGAATTGAGCTTTAAGCGAAACTATGAAGAGATTCAAGCGAAGCTAAGAGTTAGCTCTCTGCAGAATTATGAGAGCTTCGAGTGAAGTTAAGAGTTAACTCTTTGCGGAGCTATAAAGAGCTTCAGGCGAAGCTAAAATTTAGGTCATTTTAAAACTATGCCAAGATTTATGGCGAAGCTTGCCCTTTGGGCTCAGGCGAGGCTAAGTGTTGAACACACTTAGCCTCATAGTCATGCCTAAGGCTATTCCAAGGCAATGCTTGTCCTACTGTCTGCTTCATTTGATTGGTAGGGTCCAAGTGATTGCTTTGTCCATCAATGATGGGCAGGAACTGATCGTCACCTTGTCTGTGACTTATCTTTTGAAAGTGTCGACAAGTTAGACATCATTCTTCAAAAGGTAAGGCTTGGTTCACTGTCTGCTTCATGGATTAGTGGGGTCCAAGTTACTGGTCTGTCCATCAGGGACGGACAGGTTTTTAGCCTGTTCGCGATTTGTCTTTTAGAAGCGTCGACAAGTTAGACATCGTTCGGACCAGTTACAAAGTTGCCTTGGAGTTTATCTTTTCCGAGTGTCAACAGTATTCTCATAAAACATACTTTCTCAAATTTTTTTATGAAGAAGTACACATCTTTGGACTCTAAACCATGAAACTTGGGAAGAGTGTTGAGCTCAAAGTTATTGATGCCACCAGCTTCAGGAAGCCGAATGCAAGATGGAAGGGATGTTCTAATGGGTTAAAACCTATTTTGCAAAGATGAAATTTGAGCCTTGTTCAGATCTGGTTTAGGTGGTGAACTATTTCTGGTTAACCTAGATGTAACCGGGTCTCTCGACCACACTTGCATGAAAAATCAACGCCACAAACATGATTACCAATTAGTCACGAGAAAAGGAAAAAAAGAAAAATTAACTAAGCCTATTCTAAGGTAAACTTAAATCTAGACGACTCCTAACTAGTTGACTGTCCACGAGACATATATTGCAGCAATCTGACCATAAGTTAATCGGCCATGTGGGGACAAAACGCAGTGGGAGGTATCCGTGCAAAGCCACAAGCCTTAATTATGCCAAACCACTGGTCTTCAAGGATCTTGCTCTTAATACCCAACCTTTAACACCATTTGACTAGAGCCAAACTCTAATAGCTTCTTCTTTAGGTCAATCTCCTAGTGAGTTCGAGATGTCTCTAGGGCTAACGTCTATTCAAATTTTAATTAGGCTTAGGTTGTGAGTGCAGAGGAGATGGTTCGTGGGCTAAGAAAGGGTAATAGCTTTCCCACCTTATCTTGTTCTTGGGATTTGCTCTTAGTTCTTTTTCGTGCAAAGTGTGCTAGTAAACAGACAAGTAACACTCAAAGCAATTATAAATCACTCAAGAATGTTTCCTAATCTAGATACAATGCAGACGCATCTTATCTCCAACACTTCTTCAACAGTAATTGAAAAGAAACAGAATTAGACAGATGCCTAGGATGCAAGTCTAACCGTTTTTAGACAATTAAAGCAGTGGGTTACTAAACAGTGTGCAAATACAAATATCAAGAAATAGAAGCACAAATACTTAGTTTTACAATTATGAAGCATCTGTAGAAAATTAAGTGAGTGGATCAACCACTTTTCAGTGGTCCCGCGGCTCTAGCCACGTTTGCGTGGCTTTTTGGTGGTATCATGTGGTCTGCTTTCTTGAGCAGAGACACAAGAAAGCAAGCTCTGATTTGCACCCCTCAGTTCCTTGAAAACTTTTCCTGCACATGCAAATAGAAAAGGAAAATTGTTAGAAAATAAATATATCGTTTCTTCCCCGGCAACGACACCAAAAATTGATTGG
Source organism: Agave tequilana (assembly GCA_038442645.1). Taxonomy (NCBI): domain Eukaryota; kingdom Viridiplantae; phylum Streptophyta; class Magnoliopsida; order Asparagales; family Asparagaceae; genus Agave; species Agave tequilana. The sequence goes on along the minus strand of JAVJIF010018127.1, from coordinate 23,304 downwards.
GAAAAACCGAGAGTGTGAATTTTTGTTATCTGATAGTAGAAGTGTTTCTCTGGCTTCTCACAATTTAACCGCGGTAGCAATGGCTGTGCGGGTCATGATCCACAAGGAGAGATGCGATGAAAGAGTTTTGGTATGGTGATGAAAGTGTTTCATATGGTTCTTAAAACAATCTCTTCTCTGCTTAAGAAACAAAAAGAGAAAGAAAATAAAGAAAAAAGTTGTTTGTTTTGATTTTTATTTTGAAAATTTAAGAGAGTAAAAAGAAAACTTAAAAGATAGTTGAAAAGCAAATTAGGATTTTAAAACTAGGGTAGAAAAAGTATGGTTTTTTTTAAAAGAACTAAAAAAGAAAGAGATTTTATTTTATTTAAAATATGAGAAAAGTCAATGCTCACTAATCATTTACCACCACTAACTTACTAACTTTTGAGAGATAATTGCTTGACTTTGAATCATAAGCAATATTTTCACCTTGGAGTTTGTATAAGAATTAAGAAAGACAAATAAGATGGAAGAAAACTCCTATTTGAATTACACTTAGTCAAAATTGAATATTAAACTATAAAGTTTTAGCAAACATAGAATAAGAAAAATTATTGACTAGTATTAGCAAATAATAAGTTATTACCCATCCTCATGCGCCTTCAAGAATACTCGCTTATTCGCAAGGCTTGGATTTAGGCATACATGTGATTCAATTGGGTTATCAAGTAAATAATTAGAAGTTAGTTGTGTTTAAAGATTAATGAGCCATGAAGAAGATTAGTTATTCATAATTAAAGCAAAGTAAAGAAAAGAAAAAGTAAAAGATTGCATAATTTAAAAGCAAAGTAATAAACAAAATAGGGTTTGGAAAAAAAATTTGAAACCTTGTATTGAATCTGTCACCTTCAATTATAATTGCTCTTTCTTTCTCACAAAGCCACTCTTGATCTAAACTTAGAAAAGTAAAACAAAAATTCAGAAGAAAAATAAACTAAAGAAAACCCTAATCTTAGATCTCTGGATATTTTTTTGCCTCTGTCTCCAGTAGGTTATTTATAGAAGAACACCCAGATATATGAGGAATCAGAGTCACACTCCAAAACGTGAAGCCAACCGCCCAGGATTGTCGCGTTTTCACGGCAATCTAGGAGAAAATGAGGCAATTTTTGAGCTGGTGATGTTGCATTTTCTTCTGCAATTGCACCTCGTCCATTCATCTAAATATATTTTTAAAATTGTGATTTGGAAAGTAGATATTCTGAAAATATTCATTTCTTCTCGTGATTGAAAATAATTGATTTAGACTTCGAATTTAATTAGTATCCTTTGGCTTTTTGGGCTTTTCTTCTTAAATACTAAATAAATAGCATGCCCACTAATAAACAAAAAGGAGATTAAATAGCAGAGTTTATTAATATGGTGTAAAATATGTAAAATTGATGAATAATCATTAGACCATAGTCCCAGGCATGTACGGGACCCTTCTAAAACATATGTACTTCATTACCAGGCAGTTATAATAACGATAATATTATTTGATTTGTGAGAAAATTGTTGTGGTATGGAAGCAAATAAGTACCACATTAGTTAGGTTAATGAAAATCGAAAAGATTAGAGATAATGTTAGGCTACACATCTTTGAGTATGAGTTATTTTTTTACAGTGATGAGATATCTTCTATTTTACAGTTTTATTCATGATATTCTTTACATTAATGAGATATCTTCTAATTTATAGTTTTATTCATGATATTTTTTATCCATCATTAGTATCGTAATACGCAAACACGTACATACACGTGCCCTTTTCTTTGTTTTACATACTTGTTGGAGATTTTAACTCTCCTGAATTTGCATTGCTCATGTCCTACAGATTGTATTAGGTATTTTGCGGAGGAGGGTGAAGCTCTCTACGAGGATCCAGTTGAGCACCCGTGACCATGGCTTTTCATAGTTTTACTATTCTTGATCCTGGTTATTTTTTTTTATATTTATGTGAGAGTTTATGTGTCGCTACTCTGATTTATTTGTACTCTAATAATGATACCTTAATGACCTTTTGGGATCTGAATATTTTGTTTCGTTTTGTTAGATTGCTTCGTTGGTCAGTGGATCTATCTTAAAATTTGATTGATTGTTCCTTGTCATAAATGCATGTGGTATATGTAATATTATTGTTGCACTAGGTTTATGTGCACAGGTTAGTTGGGTTTAACACTCTATAGGGACTAATTCACCATTACGGAGATGTCGCCAATCTTCGTCATGTGCCTTTTGTCCTTAGTTTTGGACGTCGGGTCATGACAAGATTTTTTTTTGGTAACAGAGCCAAGTTTTAGGGGCCATGTTTCTATATGATTCCGTCCTAGACAAAGAGCTTAGAGCTAGTAACTGCTGCAATATAATATAACATGCATTTATCTCCTTCCTTCCATATGAATTTATCTTTCCCTGAATCGTGCTAGTCGCGCTCTCTAATTCCTTGTTCCAGAGAGACGCACCTATAACTGCTATCCTCATTTATTCCATTAATATTAAGTATTTTTTCGCCCAAAATTTAAATTTCGAGGATGGAATATTTTTGCTTGGTAGGTATGATTATAACCCCTATACTCTCTAATCCTAATTAATATATTATATTATTATATTAAATAATTTCTTTAACTTTCAAAACTATTTTCTTAAAATATTATTTGATTTTCTAATTTTTCGGGTTGATTCGGGACAGATATGGACCAACACGCCCATTTTCGTTTTGAATTGGCTTTCAGTGTAGTGTAGTTGAACTTTTTTAAACCCATAATTTTTGGGATTTTCTCGATTTTTCAGAATATTCGGAAAACTTGTCCTGGGGAAAGGTGTTTCGGTCACTTAAGCTTTAATACAGGATTTGTGACTAATACCCTAGTTTTCCCTTCATCCATTAAATACTCTAGCCGTCATTTACTATTAGCAACACCTGGGGATTAGGATTTGAAGAGGAGATGCTTATCGGCCGTCAGAGACTCTTTTTCATCAGATTTAAACTTGGTCTTCATTTCATCTTTTTCTCCCTTTTCGAAACCTTACAAGGGAAGCATTTTTTTTCTTTTTTTTCTTCTTTTTTTTTTTTTTTTCCTTTCTCTACTGATTTGGATGGATCAATAGTTTTATTTTATTGTTAGCAAATTTCTTTTGAGGATTTTGTTGTTATTTGATGCTAATGGACAATTATGTTTGCATAAGTGAAATAACGCTCCTTCTGCATTATTGTGGAGATTTCTAAGATACAATCTTTTCATCTATTTATGCATGATGCTGGATATATTTTTAATATATTATTGTTCAAAGTGGCATAAGTCATTTCAATAATCAAAACCATGCACATGCGAATTCTTGAATACACTTATAAGCTTATAACAAATCAATGGGATTATCTTTACGTTTCATAGGCTACTTAACCAACAGATTTAATCAGGTTTATTATCCATGGATTGGGACTGCACTTACTTTTAATGTATTAGTTCAATGCTTAATAGGGGCCAGTTGTAACAGTAAATACCATGTCAACTTATAATGGATTCTTCTTCTTGTTTTTTAAACACCATCTATTGGATTTATATTATGGTAAAAAGTGACTTATTTTCTATGATTAATCATAGTGATCATTCAAAAAAGTTTGGAAACTCAGTTTCAACTCCATCTCTAGAGTTTTGATTTCTATAGTTTCAGTTGTTTTATATTGCTTTAGCCGAAACTTGAAGCTATACTTCAAATGAAATCATCAATGCCTTGGGAGTTGATGGCCAATCTTGTTCATGCATGGAGGTTTGAATCTTTGAAAGAAAGATATAATATCCTTTTCTGGATATGAAGTTTCTCTAAAATGATAAATACTTTTTTCCATCTTTATCACTTATTTTTGTTTGGCATTTTTCTTTTATTCCTTCTTAGACCAAACGCTTGTTTGAGAGAAACAATTTGAAGCATTTTTTTTGTATTATGTTTCAAACATGGCTGCAAATTGAGCTCTTTATGTGTCACCTTTCAGTTTGAATAATACAATATTTTGTTTTCTAACTAGTAACTTTACTGCAGATGTTTCAATGATTTTTGATTAAATATAACCTTTGATCCCTTTGTCTTAGATTTCATTTATTCTTCTCCTCTTGAATATACCCAATAGTTTGTGATTTAATCATCCAATTGGAGTATGTTAACTGCTTTTACAGCGAATGTAAATTTTTCTAAATCATACATCTATTTTAACAATGATTCACATAATTGCTACGTTCATAAAAGACAACACAACACGGAGAAAAATGGGTAATTACCTGGTCATTCATGTTGCGTATTTTGGAAGGACTTAGAAAGGTTAATCAAAGTTGGGTTCCACCATGGAGAACTAAAATAGTACTTGCTACCTAGTTATCAGTTATTCAGTTATTGGGATTTGCCCGAATTCTAACTTCACATCGGTGAATTTTTTGTGAGTTGTGATCTCAGTTATTAGTTATTAGGGCCTTGTGGTCTGTCCTGTTTCAACGCCAGGAGAGTTGGCCGTGATCCCTAGCATGCACGGGTCTCTTCTAAAATATATGCTTCATTGTCAGGCAGTTATAACAACGATATGTCTGATTTGTGGGAAAATAGTTGTGGTATGGGAGTAACTAAGTACCACGTTAGTTAGGTTAATGATAATCAAAAAAATTAGAATAATGTTAGGCTACACCTATTTGAGTATCAATTATTTTTTATAGTGATAAGATATCTTTTATTTTACAGTTTTATTCATAATATTCTTTACAGTAATGAGATATCTTCTACTGTACAGTTTTATTCATGATATTTTTATCCACCATTAGTATCGTAATACACACGTGCATAACAAACACATGCACTTTTCTTTGTTTTACATGCTTGTTAGGAGATTTTGACTCCAGTGGGTTTGCGTTGCTCGGGTCCTATAGATAGTGTAGGGTATTTTGTGGAGGGGGGTGAATCTCTACGAGGATCTAGTTGAGCACCCGTGACCATGACTTTTTAGAGTTTTTCCTATTTTTGATCCTAATTATTTATTTTATTTTATGTGAGAGTTATGTATTGATACTCTGATTTATTTGTACTCTAATAATAATACCTTGATGGTTCTTTGGGATCTGGATATTTTGTTTCATTTTGTTGGACTACTTCGTTAGTCAGTTGATCTATTTTAAAATTTCATTAATTGTTCCTTGTCATAAATGCATGTGGAATATGTAATATTATTGTTGCATCAGGTTTATATGCACATGTTAGTCTGGCTTAGCACTCTATAGAGACTAGTTCACCACTACAGATGCGTCACCGGCCTTCGTCATTTGCCTTTTGTCTTTAATTGTTGACGTCGGGTCGTGACATCATGATATCACTACTAGATTATCATCCTTGACAAAGCTATATGCATGAGTTTTGTATGGAAAATCTTCATTTTAAGTCTGTACGATGAGATATGATTGCCCAAAAATCTTAGGCATAGATATTAGCAACAACCAATTTGATTAACACACCCACCGGATTTTTACACGCGCAAATTTGATGAACACACCCTCCTAAATTTCCTGAAATACCTTTTATATCTAATAATTTATTTATTTTTTCACAATTTCCAAATTACCCCCACTCCATCTGCACTCTCTTTCTCCCTCTGTCCCTCTCCTTCTCTCTCACAAAATTTGAACTCCCTCACAACGAAGAGCTCACGCCATTGTCACTCCATCCTCCATCAGAGCAGCATTTACTCTCCTGCTCCGCTGCTCTCGACCGCCGTCAATTCTCCAAGCAGCATTCAAGTAATTATCATTTAACCCTAAATTCTCCAATTAATCTCTAATTCATGAGTTGAGTTGAATTCTTTTTAAATTTATGGATTTGGTTGTTTCTTGTGAGTATGTATGGTTAGATGCTTTTACTAAACCTAGAAAGAACTCAAACAAATACGAACAAAATCACAAGTTTTGAAATTTTTGTCAAGTTGGCTTCGCATGTTGTTCGACCTGTGATGATTGAACATTTGCGTTCAGCCAGAGCTGGACGAACAAATATAGAATGTTTGGCCATCACTTGCCAAACAATTTTATTTTGTTCGGTCAGTGATGATCGAACAAATTTTTTTTCAGCCTGCTTTGGCCGAACAGTGGACTAAAGTTTGGCCTCTGACAGCCGAACACTTGTTTTAAATTCTAACATAATTTGCCTAATAAAACCAGTATCATGTTTTCTTGTTATAATATTCTATCGCTCTTTACCGTAGACATGAGTGATGCATGCTCATCTAGAGTTGTTCTACTCCTCGGATTAGATGTGTTAGACTTGCACCTCCTTCCGATACTCCCCGAATAGAGGAGGTTCCAGAAAATGTTAATACTGAAGAGTTGACGTAACCATTTTTGGGTGGTTCTTATGACATTTCTATCCTACACAGCTTCAAAACGCATATAGCAGCCGATATCTGACACCAAAAGGTAATATTTTTTGCATAATAATTCTTTTATTAAATATTTGTAGAATTTCTTATGATTTTCATTGTGCTCAATTATTTTCTAACAAGAGAGAGATCCTCTGAAACCCTCTTTCACACATCAAAATGAATAATTGGCCCGTCAAAGAACATAACCGCTGTTTCAAAAATTACATTGATCATTTAGGATTGGGAGGATTGGTTGATATTTCACATTGAAATATCAATCGTATATTGGTTTTCGCTTTTGTGAAAAGATGGCAGCCTGAAATCAATATTTTTCATATGCCATGTGGAGAGATGATAATCACATTGAATGATGTGGCCACACTTATTGGCATACCTGTGGTATGTCGATCTATCAACCCCTGTCGATCTATCAGCCCCTATCATGGATAATGCAATGGATCTGATTATGAGGACACTTGGTGTGACCCGGAGGAATGCAGAGGATGAGTTGGGGCTAATACGGGGTACATATGTTAGATTAAAGTAGTTATGTGCTAACTTCTCTGATGTCACTGATGCTGACAGGGAGTCCCGAATTAAATGCGCAGGTAGAACTTATCTGCTTTATTTGGTAGGTGCACTTTATTTAGTGATAAGAGTGGAACAAAATTTTTTATCTCTTATCTTAGATTGCTTGAGGACCTGAATGTTGTTTCAGCATACACACAGGGCATATCTACACAAGCACATTTGTATAGGCAGCTTGGGTATGCTTTCAAGGGTAGTGTTAAGAAGATTGGATATAAAAAAATACAAAACCCACAATACATAATCACAATTCGCATTCCAGTAAACCACATTCCATATCTACAAACCACAATCTATGCACTAAACACAATACACATCCAAAAATCACAATCTTACATCAATTTAAGTCATTTAATCAATATTGATTGTACATCCAAATCATTAGAACTACTGGACAAATCGATATACATCTATAATCCGCTGATGAATGCAGTGTCCTAACTCCTAACCTTCAACACTTGACAGTCGGTTCTCATACCACTTATATGCCAGCGGAGGAACTAGATGTCCATTGTGTAGATATAGCTCAATGAAAGGGTTATTGTTGACAACTAATTGCAATGAATTAGCGTGCAACAATAAGGACATGTTCAATTCTAAGTGGTATGAAAATCAGATTCTGAGGTCGTGAAAAAATAATAATAGCACTTTATAATGAGATAATATGAGAAATTCCATCTTAAGTATAATCATCCACTTGTCATATGATGCTACACTATCAAAATGACTCAGAAAATATTTAATCTCCTCCACACGCTCACAACTTTCATATACACCTTCATATAAATGTGGATAAGCATTCAACTTTTCAAACAAGACATCTGACTTGAGTCCATCCCGTCTTACCAAAATCAAGCAAATTTACATCAGCTCGATATCCACAATTAGACCTGTCAATGGGTCGGGTCCAGATCCGGACCCGACCCGGACCGGACCCGATTAAGCGGGTATGGAAAGGGCTGCTCTGGACCCATACTCGTTTACCCGTATACCCGTATACCCGATTATTAAATGGGATGTGTCCGATTTTACTTAAACCAGACCCGATTACCCATTTACCCATTTCAAAATATAAATATAAATAATATTAATAGAATTAAAACCCTAGAGATTTAGGCTCAAAACTCTATCAGTAAATGATCTCTTTGTGCTTTAAGTGTTGAAGACTGTTGGTTGATTAGCGGGTGTTCCTATTGTTGTGTTTTTTCAAATAAATTTGGGGGCCTTACTTTAAATTTTTTTCTTTATTAGAGTCTTTCATCGAAAATTTTTCCTCCACCTCTTGCACCTGGTTGCATTTTATCCTTTATTGATATTAAAACATGTTTCTTTCTCTTTACAAAAGTTTTTCCCCCTCTCTTCATGTGTTTTTGTTACAATATTTGTTTATGTATCTTTTTCTTTTCTTTTGTTATGGATCTGGGTAAACGGGTCTGGACCCGGGTACAGCGGGTCCGGGTATGGAAACCCACCTTCTGGACCCGCGGGTAAACGGGACGGGTATGATACCCTCTTGGGTAAACGGGTCCGGGTCTGGTACCACCTGTACCGCCCCGAACCCGACCCATTGACAGGCCTATCCACAATTACCATCCGCTTGCATATCCTTCACGTGTACAATCCAGGGACACTTTGGTTCTGAAAATTAGTCAGAGAGTTTACCCTGATTGAAGAACGTGCCCGAATAACCTACATTTGAAGTGTTAATAAAATATTTAATATTTAATTTAAAGATAATGTTTGATGAATATAAAAAAGAAATTATACCTTTTTCTTTAACCGCGTTATGGATTTGAAAGAAACTTAAATTATATTCTAAGATGGCAGCTCCAAACAACTATCTCATGCAAAAATTATCAACTCGTGTGTCACAGGTAGTGCGAATCAATGGTTCATTTTTTGCAACACTCTTACCACATTTTTTTTAATCTTAACTTCAGGTACGATAAGAGAGAAAGTACTTGGATTAACCAATTCTCACATTCTCTTCAACAATATTATCTTCCAAAATCATTGGCTTTGATAAAATATTGGTTTATCCTGTCTAGCTATTCTGTCTAACAGTTTCTTACATTAATTATCACTTCATAATCAATAGGCACGGATGATGACATATCTAGTTTTCTCTAAAGGCTACCAATAGAATCTAAGGTAATGAGCATATTGACTCTGTCACACTCAGCCAACTCATGTACACAAGATAGTCCGCGGGTTTTTCTCAATATGCACTTACAAGAATTGTCATCCACACTGATAGTTGTAGGGGGCCGGAAAAATTTGGTGGTCGGAGAATTTGGTTTTAGCTGTAAAAGATTTCCTTGATTCAAGCGAAACGATTACAACCAAAAGAACTACTCTTCCCTCTTTTCCAGTTACAAGGGAGGGAGGATGTCTGAATCTTCCCTTTGTTTAAGGCTGGGTTCTTCGTGTGGCGATGGAGAGTGAATCTTGTTCTCCGTTGACCAGATGACCGTCCTGGACCGTCGGGGGTCTTCTCTTCGGTCGGTAGAAAGAGTAACTCAGCTCAGTCTACCAAAACTCTCAAAGAGGAGGTAGGCGAAGAGCGGCTAGTACTCAGTAAGCTCGCTGAAGGGTTTTCTCTCTCTCTGTCGTTGATCTCTCCTTTGATTGTCGTCTTTTTTCCTTCTCGTCGTCAATCGTCCCCTCCTTCAATAGTGACGGGACTATTTATAGGGTTTTTAGGGGGTGATCGTGCCCCCTGAAAACGCTCCACAATGAGGGGCCACTTCCTGCTACATGTGCGGTGACTGGCCCCTTATTTCGGGTAGTTGCAACTGAGACGCGGGCTTCGGGCCGACGCGCCTTGTTGCTGAGACGCGGGGCTTCGGGCCGACGCGCCTTGTTGCTGAGACGCGGGGCTTCGGGCCGACGCGCCTTGTTGCTGAGACGCGGGCTTCGGGCCGACGCGCCTTGTTGCTGAGACGCGGGGCTTCGGGCCGACGCGCCTTGTTGCTGAGACGCGGGCTTCGGGCCGACGCGCCTTGTTTGCTGGAACTCTGCTTTCTTAGTAGCTTGTCTGTTGGATATTTTTAGACAGCCTACAATAGTGTTGCTTATTTTATTCCCCCACAATCTTATTCAGAATATCAATGGATAGAACACCACGTAGAACTTGAACTGGGATAATTTAAGGTTGTGTAATACCACATTTATACTCATTTCGAATGAAACTTTTATTTCAGTGTGTTACAACTCCAAAAGTGTATATATTTTGCCCAACTAATCTCAAAATTCTGAAGAGATGATCCCATGTACCTTTTCAGCTCTGCATGTGCACTCTCAGCTCTGAAAAAATAAGATAATGAATAGTTAGGATAACTTGATATTAACAATATTATATAATAGATATGTTTTTATAAATTACACGATATCATAAAAGAATGACCAAAAGCATACATGTTTGTTGATGTATTTCAAAAATACATTATCATGTCAGTCCATCAAGCGATAAATTTCTCTTTATACTTATCAATCAATATACTGTTCACAAATGCAAGTAATTTAGGATAATCCTGAAAATCCTCATTAAGCCTCCCAAATAATCATACAAAATCCTCCTGAGTCTCAGCCAACGCTATTATATTCCAACCAAACGAGAATACGTCGACTTTCTCTTTGGTGTGAAATATTTTCTTGCAATGACCAACAATATTTTTCTTGATATGCTATCTACACAAGAAATGACGAGAGATAGAAAATATTCTCTCTACAACATTCATCATCACTAAATCTCTATCATTTATCACAATAGATGGCATTAAACGATCATGCATCAGGCATTTCAGACTGTCCAAGCACCAACTGAAGTAATCTTCCCATTCTGTTTCCAAATATGCAAAAGCAACTGAAAAAAATCATATCAGTGCTTATAACTCCTACAATCTCCATTATCATTAACGATAATTGATACCTGTTGGTTTTGCATACGCAATCCATTATTAACACCCGAAGAAATGCATACAACAACTCAATGCTAGATGGGTGAGCCAAAGAATATCTTTCACAGTGTCGGTATCGAGATAACTTCTATAAACCCCAATATATGTGTGTTCTAAAAGCTTGTTCATTAATTGCTGCATTTATGATCTTCTGACATATTTCATAACTTTAAACTTCTTTCTTGTATTATAAAATGTCCTCAATGTGCTGACAATGAGACTATTTTTTTATTTCAATGTATGCAAAATATCTATTGCCGAACGAGGCTCTTGAACATATTTGCAACTAATCTCTCCTCTTCTTCATATAATCTACAGGCAAAGGAATATCCTTCCAAATGTTCTGAGGCCAAATGATTATGGACACCACATGCAACCAAAAGCACCTACCCTTCTTTGTTAGATAACTCCCTCCCTTTAGTAGGAACAGACAATCAATTTTTTTGGTTTGATACATTTTGATCATTGTTGCTCTGATGTATCTTCTCCATTAAACTTTTCTTCTTTTCCTCTGCATTTTTCATTGCGCTTGCAGCTAAGAAATACTCTTTCTTTCTTTTCGTTTCTTGGAGCATCAGACTTCTTGATAATGATCATAAAGTCATGTGACTTACCAACTTTTCGAGCCCATTTGATTAATGCCTCACGACTTTGAGATATCTCGTACGTGGTGAAGTTTGGATTATAATCAATTATCAACTTAGTAGCGATATTGCTACAATGGGTAGAGGTCTGTTCCTATATCACCAAAGAAGAAAAAACAAATCAGTTTTTTCTGTATTTGTTTGGTTCTGAGAAATCGAACTTAACCTTTCTGTTCGATCAAGTGTGACCGAACAAATATTTTGTATTCGGTCAAATCAGATCGAACATGAGAACTTTGTTCGATCTGTTTTGATCGAAAACAATTTTTCTTTGTTCGGTCGACACTAATCGAATAGAGGACAGATGTAACGGTCCCAGATATAAGTACATTAATTAACCATTTAACAAGGAAATATGCACATAAGTGATCATTCAAAATTTCGGCAGTATTTCTCCAGGAAATTCTTCACTCATATACACATAACAAGTATAGTGTAAAGCCTTCAAGGCTCACCATCAACCATATCGGCATATACATAACATAAATATATATATGATCGAAATATCTCCCACACACATATAACTTAAAGTTTCATCAAGCAATAGAATTTATGTAAAAACGTGATACCATCTCTATATAGCATATCCAACAACTAGCATGATAATTCCGGAAGACCCATTAAAACGGCTTACAACCTTTCTTCTTATGCACAAGAAATACACTTCATGAGTTCATCTCTTAACTTTCACACCCCTACAAGTGCATTACATAATTACATAGTCTTCCCCTTACATATGTACAAGGTACATCCAAAATAGATATGTATATAATAAAAGCAACAACGACACAAAAAGGAGAGCAAATAACTAGTGAGGGAAGGTTAGGATGCCACTAATCCAACTCCCTTTAACCCTGTTATCTCTTTACATTACGCTAACCTCTTACCTTTATCCTGTCCTGAAATAATAAGGTTAAAAGAAAGGGGTGAGCTTAATACCTCAGTGAGTCAACCATCACTTTAAAAAATTAAGCAATGAGATATGCATATATGTGCATAAGTGTAAGTGTAGCATGAGTCTCATAAGTGTATTCCATGAAAAAGTCCATACCTACTTATATTTACATGTTTCATGTGGGTGATTTGCCTTTGTTTGCCATGAATAGCTTGCCTAATTATCTCTGGACAACTGCATAACATATCTAATTACACACACACACAACATATTAAATTTCTTATCTCTATTCCTTTGACTACACCCGTACACGCGATTACTAAGGATATCACACTACATGTATACATACAAGTAACACATTTCATTACTTATGGTACCGGCTATACATAAGTACCGAAATCACATGCTTAAATACCATAAAAATTTATATAGCTCCATCTTCTCACCAACCGGCTCCCGCCAGCCCCTTCCTTCAAATATAAATAGAAACTTTTTATATCGTCTCCCCCCTCCCACTGGCTCCCGCCGGCCCCTTCCTTCAAATATAAATAAATAACTTTTTACACCGTCTTTCCCCTCGCACCAGCTCCCGCCGGCCTCCCTTCAAAGTATAATAAATAACTTTTTGAATTCAAATAAATAGTAGGCCATACCATATATAGCATTCGTCATTAAGACGCTAGTCACTCCCTAAAATTTTTAAATGTAGTAGCAAACAAGCATATTAGTACACATATTAATTCCACTCAAGATTAGGCATAAACCCAATTACTCATATATATACATATATACATGCACACACAACACCCTACAACACCATATCATATGAACCAAGAATATGTCGCTAGCACGATCAAGCTCGATTTGTTTCTAGTGAGTTTTTAGCTTTTCCTTTCCTTAATAATTTCACTTCTTAAGGATGTGGGCATGTATTACTTAGGGTTAATCATAGGATCACCTTAAAATTTATAAATTCTAGAACATCCTACACTACATAGCCTTACCTAAGATTGGAGCGCCCAATAACATGAAATCATATCTCTACGTAACATTAATCCTAAACATGTTTCTATTATTTCCTCTTCACCAAATAATTTTATGTGAAAAAAAACAGCGACATCAACACATAATAGCTTGTTTTATGGTTACTAAAAAATTTCATAGATCCACTTACATACTCAACTCAATCTCAAGAACTCTAAGTTTACTCACCTCCTTCAAAGTTGGATTTTTGTTGGATTTTTCCCTTATATGAGTCCCAAACAACACCTTGATTAAAAAAAGAGAACAAGTGGGTAAATTTCTTATGTTAATAACTTCAATAACATAAAACAAAACACTGAAAAAAATCAAAATTTTGGGTCATAAAAATTCTGTCGGGTTATACCTTGATCAAGAGTGGCAATGACCCCTAAAAGTTGAGATTTTGAGTTGATTTCTCCACCCAAAACCTAGATCTACCTTGCAACAACCTCCTCCTTCCTCCCACTCCCTCTCTCTAGAACATCGCCGGCCGCGCCTGGGTAGGCTGGGCACAGCTGGTCCTGGGGGCGGCCGTGCCTAGCAGCCCCCGATTTTTTTTCGTTTCGTTTGGAGGAGGGGAGAAGAAAGGATGGGAGAAAAAGGAAAGAAAAGAAAAAGAGAGGAAAAGAGGATCTTGATTTCTAAAGGAAGAAGAAGGGGTGGGTTTCTAGGGTTTTAGCCATGGCTTCCTCTCATCTCTTTGGAGAAGAAGAGATGAGAGATTTCTCTCATCCCAAATTAGTAATTCCCCATTCACTTATTTACAAGTTTTCCATTGACCAGAAATGCCCAAGTGTCCCACAACTTCATCAAGAGCATCTTGGCCCTTGATATACCATCTCCATGCACACCTACTTTTCCACTAACTAAGATTGAATTTTTTTATATTATAGTTTGTATTTTAGGTTTTCTTTTTCTTCTTATTTAATTGGTAATGGTAAATATACCATTAACCTAAACTTTTCATTATTCCTAAGAATACCAAAAATTAAATAAGAAAAATAGAAGTTTATAAATATACAACAAGCTAAAATTGTATACTCATGGTATGCAACTATGGTAATGGTACTAGTGGCTAATTAATCACACCTTACCCTAAGAGTTTCATATATATATATATATATATATATATATATATATATATATATATATATATATATATATATATATATATATATATATATATATATATATATATATATATATATATATATATAAAGGTATAATTAATTAATCATAAGAGACCCATTAATTACGTATGAGTTACCGGGTGTTACAACAGATGTTTGGCCTTTGTTGGCTGAACAAAACGCGAAGAACAATGATAAAAAACTAAAAAACCAATTTTTTATATTGTAAAAACTAAAAAAAAGAATTTAAACGGTAAAAAATCTTATCATTGTTGTAATGTTCCCAAGTGGTTAATTGCTTATCCATAACTATGAATTAAGCAAAATATTTGAAATTTTAGTATTTAGAAGAGATGTACTTTTTTAGGTGTTTTTAATCGATGGGTGGATGTCTTAATCAATAAAAGGGATTAATCTATGGTGGCTGTCTTAATCAATGGTGGGTGGATTAATCCATATGGAGGATAAAATTTGTAATTTTAAGTAATTTAAGGATATTTGTGTCTTTTTCTTTAGGGTTATAATGGTCTATTAAAATTTTTTCAATTTTAATGGGTGTGTTAATCAAATTGGTGGGTGCCAATATCCGTGCCTAGTAATATTATTCAATTTAGTTACAAAACAATTTGATTCAAATCGTGAAAAGGGGCTGGAATTTTTATTAGGTCATATTTGAATTTACTTTCAGATATATTATAGAACATATTCGAATTTTACAGCATTCAAGGGCCTGTTTGGTTTGCTGAAAGCTTGAGAAAAGTTCAAGTGGGAAATGAGAATGTAAAATGTGAAAGTGTAAGTGAAAAATTGAGATTTGTGCTAGTAAATTTTATGGTGTTTGATTGTAATGTGAAAGTGTAAGTGAGAAAATATATTGTGCTATACGGTATTTGATTAGTAATGTGAAAGTTAAGTGAAAAAGTTGACCACAAAATTTACTTTTTAGTTATTTAAATAATATCAATATTATTAAATTAAATTTGCTATTAAAACTAAAACATACTTGTCAATTAAATATTAAATATTAATAAAAATATTAAACTAATAAAAAAATAAAATAATTTTAAAATATTAAACTAATAATAAAAAATAAAATATTAAATAATAATAAAAAAACTAAAATAATTATATATTAAATTTAAAATATTTTTGAAAAAATAATATTTTAAACTTATAATTCTTTAAAAAATTATTGAAATACTAAATATTATAATATTAATTAATATATATATTGAACTATAAAACATTAATAATAAAAATATTTTATAAAAAGTTTTAAAATTAAATTAATTTAAAAAATATTAATCACAACATTAAAATAATATTTTAATATCAAACATTTAAAAAAGTAATTGTAGCATACTGTAAGTGGGAAAATGAGAATGTAAGAGTAGGGAATGAGATTAAGAAAAAGTGCAAGTGGGATGCAAATCCCACTTGAAATTTTACTGTTGAAACAAATAGTGTAAGTGAGAAAAGGGTTTTCCCACTTGCACATTTTCCTCTAGGGTGTGTTTGGATTCAGGGAAGTGGGAGGAAAATGGGAAGTGAAAAATGAGAGTATGAAATGTGAAAGTATAGTGAAAAATTGGGATATTTGAAAATAAGTTTTTCGGTATTTAGTTATAATATGAAAGTGTAAGTGAAAAAGTATATTTTATTTTTTAGTGTTTGATTAGTAATGTGAAAGTGAAAGTGAAAACGTTGATCACAAATAATATTAAATTAAATATTATATCTGAAGTGAAGTTTTTGAACTGCAATTGGACTGCAAGTGACATTTTTATGACATCAAAATTTAATGAATTAAGCTAAGGGCCTGTTTGTTTTGCTGCAAAATGTCGTAAGTCGTAAAATGAGAATGGAAAAAGTGAACTGTAGCAGAAAAAATATGTTGTGTTTTACAGTGTTTGGTTGGTAAAGTGAAACTGTAAATGGAAAAGTATATTGTGTTTTACAGTGTTTGGTTGTTAAAGTGAAAGTTTGAATGAGAAAGTATATGTGTTTTACGGTGTTTGGTTGGTAACTTAAAAGTGTAAGTAGAAAAGTTGGCCACAAAATTAACTGTAGCAATGATTTAAATATTATAAATACTATTAAATTAAATATACTATTAAAAATTAAATTGTACTAATAAATTTGAGATAAAATATTAATATTTTTAATATTTTGATTATAACAATAATATTAATAAAATATTAGTAAAATTAATAAAATATTACTAAAATATTAACTAAATAAATAATTATAAAATTTTAAGAAAATATAAAGAACATTAATAAAATTTTAAGGATACTAATAAAACATAAATATTAAAAAAATCTTAAGAAAAATAATAAAATATAATTAAAATATTATAATATTATAAAATACTTAAGATTATTATAATATTAAATTTTATTATAATAATATTGTAATATTATAAAAATATAAAATAAACAAAGTAAAATATAATTATAAATTTAATAATAAAATATTATTATGATATTATTATAATGAATAATTACAATATTAACATAATAAAATATTAATATAATTTTAAAGTATATTCTAATATTAATAAAGTAATTATTTATATTAAGAAAAATAAATTAATATATAATAATTTTACATTAAAGTATAATATTGTTATATTAATAAAATATTAAATCTAAATAAAATATTAAGAAAATTGGTGTAACTATTAATAAAATAATAAAGTATTAAATAACAATATTAAATAAAAATATAAAATTAACATAATTAAATCTTAAATCTTAAAATAATATTAAAAATAATAAAAAAACTAAAAAATACAAATATAAAATAATTAGATAAGAAATTAAATACTATAAAAAATATTTAAAATATTAAATATTTAATAATATTAAATTATATATTGATTATCAAGTAACTGCTTTACGACTACAAGTGTACTACAAGTGAAATTTACATGACCACAAAATAACTGTAGCAATTGCAAGTGGGAAAATGTGAGTGTAAAAGTGAGATTTACATGACCACAAATTTAACTGTAGCAACTGCAAGTGGGAAATGAGAGTTGTATTTTGTAAGTTATTTTGCAGCGAAACAAACAGCGAAAAATGGGAAAGAAGTTTTACGACTTACGATTTTGCGGCCTTTTGCGGGGAAACAAACAACCCCTAAAACTTATTGTGAGTGAGATTTACATGACCACAAAATTAACTGTAGCAATCTGAAAGTGAAAAAATGATAATGTAAAAGGGACGTGTAAAAGGAAAATGTAAAAAAAAGAAGAAGTTTTCTCATTTTTCATTTCCGGTTCAAAACAAACAACGGAAGTGAAAAATGAGTTTTCCCACTTCCCATTATCTCCAACTTCCATGAATCCAAACACACCCAAAACAAACATGCCCAAAATCAAAACTTTAAAGTATTTTCTATGTAGTTAGTGTATAGGTAGATTTTTTTTTTTAAAAGGAAAAATTTATAGAATACTGTCACGTACTATCTGCGTTTACTGACTTTATTTTTCTATTAAAATGGGTTAGATAAACCCTTGATCTATTTAATTTACATAAAATCACCTTTTGTACCGTAAGATTTTGTAGGTGTTTTTGTTTTATTGGAGTTATCATAACATACTTGTACTATCTAAGATTTAACAAAAAAATATCTATACATCATCTGAGATTTAACACGTGCCATATAATGTGATGATAATATAGACATCTTCTCTGATGAATTCAATAGACCAGGGTTCTTTTTGCTCATTTCAATAAAATAGAAAATTCTGCAAAATGATAATAATATAGGAGAATTTTATGTAACTTACACTAAACTTATTAGCAAAGTAAGTAATTGAGAAATCTTATTTTATAAATGAGTTTGGTAAATAAGTGATAAATAACGAGTGACACAAAAAAGTTATAGTATGCACTTTGCACTTAGGGTACAAATGATTCAAATTGAAGGAGACCTTTTTGAGTTCTCATACTGGCACTTTCAACAGCTACAACTTCAGTACAATGTGCAATTAACAATTTCATATGTATATTTGTGCGAAAAGTACTCAATTTAACTCGATTTTTTGTTACACGACGAATAAACTTACATTTAGGCCCAGTTTGGTTCTAAAAAAAATGAAAGGAAAAACACTATTCATGGGTCTCAAAGAGGTAAAATCTAATTCTTATTTGTTTGCAGTTTTTATTGAGTCGAGAAAAAGATGTGGGCCCGATCAAAACTAGGGTCCGGGATTATCTACAGTACGATTATCAGTTTTCTCTCAGTTGTGTGAGAAAAGTGAGATAATCTGATAATAAGATTGTAGCTTGTAGCTTTTCCTGAAAATGTAGCGAGTGTGAGCCCCCTTGGCCACAAAATTTGTTTTTCCAATAAGACGCTTACCATTCAATAAAGACAACCTCGCGCTCCTTAAATGTTTTACCTTCTTACACATAATTTTTTTTTGTAATTATTGACTTTGTTGTTCTATTAAAATGAGTAAGATAAACCCTTGATCTATTTAATTTACATGAAATCACCTTTTGTGTTGTAAGATTTGGTAGGTGTTTTTGTTTTATTGGATTTACCATGACATACTTGTGTTAGTTCTAGGATCAATCTGACAACTAATCAATATCACCGATCTAATTGGCTAGGTCGTTGAATATCAGGTGGGAGGTTTTCCGTTCAGTAGAACATCCTTAATTACAGAACCACCTTTCAATTACCTTCCTTGGTTAAACATCAATTAGACTCGTATAAGTCAGTCTCAATATACTGAATATCAGTATAACACTTGTATAAAGAAAATTAAATCACTTATACATTACTTGGAGTGAGGTACGCTTATAGCGAATCTCCTTAAGATAATTACGTCCGCCGCTACGGTGCTAACGGGTTACTGGACGCTGGTGTACCAAGACACAACACTCCTTCACAGTATTTGGATAGCACTACCAAATCACCGTACGGTCGAACTGTAATTAACCAGTACCTTCACAGGATTATCAAAGCAGCAGGAGCAAGATAAATTTTAGAGAGAATATTTGTCTTTACTTTGGAGGAACACCCACTATAGAGAAAGGAGGAGGATAGAAGAATATTCTTCTTTAGAAGTCACAGATTCAGACAACAATTCTATTAAAAAATCTGTTGAATTTTCTGAGCCTTCTTTCAGAACGAATCTTCAGAATCTGTTGGAAGTCACTTGAGAATTCGAGTTGCAAATCTTCACTTCGGAATCTGTTGGAAGTCAATGCAGAAAAAACTGTGTTTCTTTATTTCTGTTGCTCTGTTTTGCTGTGTGTTGAAATGAGAGAAAAGGAGTGCTATTTTTAGCGCTCCGGGAGGGATAAATCCGTCCGACCGGTTGCAACGATTCGGTCTGAACCGTTGTAACAGTTAGTTTTAGACAGAAATTGCCCAACCATTGCAACGGTTCGCGGCTCGTTTCAGACAGAAATCGCCCAACCATTGTAATGGTTCGCAGCGGTTTCCTATCAGCCATTGCGGTGTTTCGGATCCGGATGGCGGAGTGGGTGCGATTCGCCGTAACCCATACCCGTGAGACCTGGTTCAAAAAGAACCAGACCGGGTAGGGAACCTGAACCTGAACGTGAGCCCGAGCCCAGCCCGGCTCCGACACAGGCCGGCCGTGGCGCGCGCACGTGTGTGGGCATGGTTTCCCCAAATCACGCGCGAAAACTCCAAGTACCCAAATGGCACACCCTTTGTTCCCATTTTTCTATTTAAATACTTCAAACTTTCATTCCATGGCCGATGTGGGACTAAATGCTTTTAGCTACCTTTAGTCCTCTTTTGGCTTTTGAATTAGGCAAACTTTAGACTCGAATTTCTCATTCATTCGAAGTAGGAATTGAACATGTGAATATATCACGTTCATCCCCAATGGAAGGAGAACACACTCCAACCATTATCCAATTGATTCTATCAACGGATCTCGTCGTAATTTAACTCAAAGATTCACATTTAATTCTTCATATTTCCCAACAATTCCCCACAATGAATGGAGATTCAAGGAATTGACACACAAAGAGACTGACTCTATAGTGAAAGGTACTTTAAAAAAGAAACTGCATCAGGATAGGTGAATATGGTCTTGAACCTTCCACAGCGAAAGTTTAATCAGACTTACTAGCTAATCAGTGAACTAAGTCTTGAACTGTTGGCCGTTAGTGTAAGCCAAGTCAACAAGCTTCACACAGTAACTTTCCAAATCAATTTTGATTTTCGGTTGTGTCCATTTTGGTCCTGATATTCTTAGTTTCAGAGAGTATCTTTAGGGAAGAACAGCCTCCTTAGAAATTCCAAAGAGCCGACCCAACTCTGTATTCACATAGGTGATCGTCCTATTGAGAGTAGTCTACTCCACTCCACTTGTTTAATAACAAGATATAAGCATCATTAAAAGCGTTAAGCTTATCCTTAATCCACTTGTAGAAAGCACTTGTGTGCACCTTAAGAATGGACTAGAGACAAGCTCCTAAGTGCTTACTTGCTGAGTCAATCATAATTAGTTTTTCTTCTTGAACTTAGTCTGTATGATCTCCAGTCGCTAAGTGAGATTTCCATTAAGCTGACTCAGTAAGGTTAGGATTTTAGACTCATTTCTCTCGATGCGCAGTTTATACGCTCTCCACTTAAACCTTTAGTAAGCAGATCCGCTATATTATCTTTTGACTAGACAAAGTCAATAGAGATAATTTCATTTGAGAGCAACTACTTAACAGTATTATGTCTACGACGAATATGTCTAGACTTGTCGTTATATATAAAATTTTGTACCCTAGATATAGCTGCTTGATTATCGCAGTGTATGCATATAGCGGACACTAATTTTTGCCATAATGGTATGTCTTTCAAAAATTGTTGAAGTCATTCTGCTTCTTCTCCGGCCTTATCTAAAGCTATGAATTTCGATTCCATAGTGGAACGGGCAATACATATTTGTTTGAAAGATTTTTAGGATATCGCTGCTCCTCTTAGAGTAAATACGTATCCGCTAGTTGATTTTGAATCCTCAGAATCTGCAATCCAATTAACACCACTGTATCCTTCAAGTACAGGTGGATATTGTTCATATCTCAAGGCATATTTCTTGGTATGTGATAGTAACCTAATACTCATAGTAGAGCAGTCCAATGATCATCACTAGGGTTACTAGTGTATCTGCTTAACTTGCTTACAGCATAAGCAATATCGGGTCTAGTGCAATTCATTAAATACATTAAACTTTCGATAATCTGAGAATACTCCAACTAGCGTACGCCAGTTCCTGTATTCTTACAAAGGTGGATGTGTGGGAGAAAAGATTTGTATTTTCCTTTACCCATGATCTTTGAATCTTTCTATCATCTTATCCACGTAGTGAGATTGAGATAGATTGATTCCATCTGGTGTCCTTGTGATTTTAATTCCTAAAATTACATCAGCAACCCCAGATCCTTCATGTCAAAATTGTTGCATAACATTCTTTTAGTGGACTTAATAATTTTAATATTAGTCCCAAGTATCAACATGTCGTCTACATAAAGACAAACAATGATACATGCATTTCTAACTGTTTTAGTGTAAACACACTTATCGCATTCATTGATAGTGAATCCATCTTTGATCATGACACTATCGAATTTCTCATGCCATTATTTTGGAGCCTGTGTTTAGACCGTATAAGGATTTTACCAATGTACACACTTTGTGTTCTTGGTCCTTACTATAAATCCTTCAGGTTGCTCCATATATATTTCTTCATTTAATTCACCGTATAAGAATGGAGTCTTGACATCCATTTGATGGATATCTAAGTTATGCAATACTACAATTGCAATTAACATCTGAATGAAGGTTATTCTTATTACTGGTGAATAAGTATTGAAGTAGTCAAGTCCTTCCTTTTGTCGATAGCCTTTGGCTACTAATCTAGCCTTGTACTTATCGATAGATCCATCGAGTTTAATTTTCTTTTGAAAATTCACTTACACCCAATTGGCATACTGTCAGAAGACAAGTTTGCCAATTCCCAAGTATGACTACTTAGTATGGATTCTATTTCACTATTTATAGTTTCTTTTCACATTTGTGCTTGTGGGTAGACATAGTCTCTTTAAATGTTTGAGGCTCGCTTTCAATAGCGTATGCTATGAAATCTGAACCAAAAGATTTTGAGATTCTAGATCTCTGACTTCTTGGTTCAATTTTCGCATTAACAATCGGTTCCTCGGGGCTTTCGTCCTTAAACGCCATCTCATGTGTTCTTTTCTCAGAAGTCTTATCTGTTTTCCGTTTGTATGAAAAGATGTCTTCAAAGAATACAACATCTCTAGATTCGATAATCATGTTGACATGAATATCTGGTATTTCTGATTTATGAACCAGAAATCTGTAGGCACTACTATTCAAGGCATAACCTATGAATATGCAAGTTCATAGTTCTTGCTCCCAACTTAGTCTTTTTAGGTAATGATGCTAGTACCTTTGCAAGGCACCCCTACATTTTGAGGTAATGGTAGCAAGGTGTCATTCCATGCCATGACTCAAATGATAAAAGACCAAGTTTTTTGTGGGATCTCTGTTTAGAATATAATTTGCAGTTAACAGAGCTTCCCCCCACAAGTTCTGTGGAACTCCAAAACTTACGAGCATGGAATTGACCATCTCCTTCAAAG